>BPLS01000438.1:20731-35885 GCA_019656275.1 Rhododendron kiyosumense
AGTCCCTTGGTGTTCCCAACTAGAAATCCTACCACACCCTTCCTTGGGATGTTTCTTGACGCATTGCGGGTGGAGCTCTACGTTGGAGAGCTTGGCTTCTGGGATTCCAGTTGTGGCGTTTCCTCATTTGTCGGATCAAGGGACGAATGCGAAGATGATGGCGGATGTGTGGAAGATTGGCGTGAGAGTCAGGGCAAACGAAGAAGGAATAGTTACGAGTGATGAGGTTAAGAGGTGCATAGAGATGGTCATGAGCAGTGAGGAGAGAGGGGAAGAAATGAGGAGAAATGCTAAGAAATGGAAGGGTTTGGCTAGAGAAGCAGGGAAGGAAGGTGGATCTTCGGATGTTAATCTCAAGGCTTTTGTGGAGGAGGTTGGAGGAGACTACTAGACGAACTTCGTCTTTTCGCATTTCTTCATTTAGTTTGTTGATTTTACTTTAATTTTGTTCATTAGATGTGTGTTATGAATTGTGCATTATTCTGGTGTAGCTGTTACTTATTGTTGGCTTTACCCTAACCTCTTCTTTAATTTTAGTGGAAGAAAATCAACAAAAAAAGGGCAAAACCAAGGCTGTGCATTTCTGACAGTAGCAGCAGCAGAAACGGGGAAGAAAACAGGGGAAATGGGGGCAGCTCTCTTGCTCTCTCTTTCATTGCATCATCTTTTAAATACTTGGGTATCTTACGCAAAAGGGTGCCTTAACACAGATAATTAACATAGTGTGGGAAAACTCAAAAATGGGATGATGCTATAGTGACCCCGGTCATTTTGAGAATACAGTAATTTTTGGCATAACTTGACCATTATGAGTATAACTAAAACTCATTACAAGTATACACAATCCAAATAAGGCATAACTAAAGAATATTCAAAAAATCAACCAAGGCATAATCAAACCCAAGGCATAATTGTTATGATTTTGTTATGCTTGTAATGGGTTTTGGTTTTACTCATAATGGTTTTGTTATGCTAAAAATTAAAGGTAGTGTTTGGTTGAGAGTTTAGTTTAGTTTAGTTTTGGTAGTGGGTGGAGAGAGAAATATGGTAATGATTGAAGATAGGGGTAATGATTGGAGAGAGATAGAGAGAAATAAGAAAGTAATAATTGAAAAAATAGGGTAATGATTGGAAAAAGAAGTAGAGTAACGATTAGAAACAAAATGAAAACTAAAACTAAAATGGCATCCGAACAAAGTATTTAGTATTTTCAAAATGACAGGAGACACCAAAATCATTCCTCTTAGAAATTGTGTACGGACTTAACTTAAAAAGTTCAATTTTACGAGTAGATCTCCGGATAACTCACCTCGTTGAACTTGACAGTATCAGAACTTAACTATTTTGCAAGTATAGTTTGAGGGAAAGTCTACAATACACACCCCTTAAAATGGTGTATCATATGCACTTATTTTATGGTTCATTCGTAACATTTTAGCATGTTTCGTAACTTTTGTTCTAGAATTCATAACTTTTCAGCAGTACGATTCGTAACATTTTCATTATGATTCATAACATTTTGATGTATATCGTAACCTTTATACGATTCGTAACTTTTTAGCAATACGATTCGTAACATTTTTTCTAGGATAATGTTATGGTGTCCCCGCATTTTTTAGAGACACCGGTGTAACAAATCACAAAATGGCATAACAAGTTATGCCATTGTGTGGATCATTTTTTAAAGGTGAAATTACACGGACACCCCCTCATCTATTTGGTTTAGACACAGACACCCCCTAACCTTTAAAAACGCCCATACATACCCCCTCATCTACTGAAAAGGAAAAAAAACCTCAACGCCGTTGACGGAATGAACGAAATGTCAAATATACCCTTGGTGAAATTACACGGACACCCCCTCATCTATCTGGTTTGGACACGAACACCCCCTAACCTTTAAAAACACTCATACACACCCCCTCATCTACTGAAAAGGAAAAAAAAACCTCAACGCCGTTAACGGAATGAGTGAAATGTCAAATATATCCTTTGTTATGAAATGGAGCAACAAGCATACGCCACACTTCACTCGATCAGAAAATTCTCTCCACCCTACTCCATCATGGCGCCTCTGTCTCTCTTCCTCTCCCTCTTCAACTTGCATTGTAGATCATGGCTAACCCTAGATTGTGAAGAAAACCTAAGTTTCGAAGAACATCGGATCGTGTACATTGTAGAAAAGTTGTAGATCGTGACAAACTCTACTTTGGAAGGTATGTTTTATATATAAAAAAATCCTAGATTTTCTTATTAAATGGCGCAAATGTAGATGTATATGTTCATATTATATGATATATGAATACATTAGGGTTTTTGTTTGGGAATAGTAGGGTGAAAGGTGTTGTACAGTGGTGACTTCGATAACCTTTAAAAATTGGGGTTTTTGTTGTTTTTCATTTGCTTGTCATCCATTTTGTATTTGAAGTCCTCAAGGGGGCTTTTTCTCACAACGGCAGTAGGAATCAACCCAGTTTTGGGTTTGGATGGAGTTGTAGCTCTAACTACAGCTATTAGATCTGTTGTTGGTATAGCTATGGTGGCTACTATAGCTATTGTTGCCACTTGCCACCTTCCATAACTGACGTAGGAGAGAAAGAGAGAGAGAAAAGGGGAGGGGGAATCTCTGATATAAAGTGTGAATGAGGAATGAAAGCCAACTGGGTATATGTTGCCATTAAAGGGTATTTTTGTCTAAAATTTGGCAAAAATATTGACATGTGCCTTGCAACAAGCGGTAATCAAACGGAAGGGTGGTCCTTGGGTAACGGTAGAAGATGAGGGGGTGTGTATGAGCGTTTTTAAAGGTTAGGGGGTGTCCGTGTCTAAACCAAATAGATGAGGGGGTGTTCGTGTAATTTCACCTTTTTTAAAATGGCATAATATTTATTATTATAATTATATTAGGTCATAACACTTTTTTTTAAAAATAGCATACATAATCACTCGGAGGCATAACACAACTATTCGAAGCCGTACAACTTTTTAAAAATGGCACAAGATAACTATTCGAAGGCATAACATTAAACCTTTGCGGCCACAATGGTGTCCCCTTTTGGGTGGGAGACACCTAATTTTTCCCAATATTTTATGCTTAGTATGAGCTTTACTGCTTTAGTAAACGACTTTGGTGTCTCCCCTCCTTTTGGAAACACCATAACTTTTGGCATAATCGAACCATTACAAGGGATAACCAAAAATCAACTAAGACATAACCAACTAAGTTATGCCTTGTTATGACTCTGATTATGTTTGTAATGATTTTGGTTATACTTATAATGGTTTTGTTATGCCAAAAATTATGGTACCTTCTTTTTTTAGGAGAGACACTGAAATCATTGCCTGAGCTTTATCTTGGAATACTAATACTAAACTAATTATTAGGGGTCATGAGTGAGCATGCAAGAAAAAGGGCTAGAGTTAGAGAGCTCGAGCATGTGCGAGGGGTCCAAGCTAGTAATTACAAGTCAAGAGGGAGAGTTGCTTTGTTTGGTATTGAAGAAGGCAGTTGGGAAGTAGCTTGAACTGTGTGGCTTGTATTTGTCTTGTGTTTCGTAGTATAATTTTCTGTAAGTGTATGTAGTGAAAGAGTGGCTTTTGACATTTTTTGAGCACCGAACCGGTTCAATCAATTTGAGCTACATCGAACCGCAACCGTACCAATTTGTATCCGGATGGATCGGTTCTGTTGCGAAGCCCCCATTTACGTAGACCATAAGAAAAATTTGCCACAAATCACATTCTTGCATGGGCCCATACCAAGTGGTGTGACAGGCCGAAACCCTTGTGGTTCGTTCAGCCCAAATTGTTGCATATGCTTTAGCTAAGCTTTAACACATTTTCTTTTATTTTAATTTTTTTGGTACACCACATTTTCCTATTACAGTTGAGGAATAGCGGTTCAAATTTCAAAATGAAACTTGATAAGAAAAATAATATTGAGTTTTTTCTGTTTATATTCCACAAATTGTATATGATTTTCCTATTTCGTCCTCAAACTATCAGAATCGTTTACTTTGTCCTCTAATTATTACATTGCAACCAATTAAGTCAAATTGCTAACTTCTGTTAACAAATCAAACGAAAAAAACTCACGTGGGCAGCACATGCATGCCCTATTTCCCACAACTTAGAAAGCACAAATGCCATTCCACATCAATCCACGCACAAACAACTCTCTGTCTCTCTCTCTCTCTCTCTCTCTCTCTCTCTCTCTCATACTTTGTATTCGACATACACAAATCTAGAACACAACGGACAACTCCACAAACTCAGTCCTTAACACAAACAAACCCAAACTTCGATTGATGCAGATGAAGGCTTAAGAGGACTCTTTATTTCTTCAATGGATGATCGATTAAGGCAAGGGGACGAGATTACGCTGATTACGCCAAATTATAAGTCAACACTCTTGTATCCACACACAAAAAAAAGAGTTGACACTCACATTTTAAGTGGGTTTTCTCCACGGCCCAACTAGAAATAACATAACATAGCCCAAATACAAGCATATGACATTCTAGACCATCTTGGACCAATGCGGCCCTACAAAAACAACGTAAAATTGGCCTAATAAAGGCATAGGAAAATACCCAAGGCATCAATTAACTTAGCAAGGGGATCTATACTTGTGGGCCTTTTGGTACTTTAATTGGGATGATACTTAATGACAGTGACAGAGAAAAATTATGGGAAGATTTTGCGGCACCGCCACATGAATGTACACCAATTGGAAAGGATGATGGATTGTTGAGTGAAGCTGATCAATAGTTTAGTTTTAAATGTAGAAACCTCGGAAGATGGTTTAACGGGAATTTAAATTGATGAATTGAGTGCAAAACGTTAAGTACGTGTGCTTGACTTCGACCTCGACATAATTGCGGTGAGTTTCTTTGCACATGATTTGTACAATACATTTATTTTGAAGATATATCTGGATATACCGTTCGAATCCTTTTATCTCAATATAAATGTATTTGTGATTCGTGAAGGAAGATAAGATTCAAATAATTTTTGACAAAATTAATTCTCGATGGGCTCCCTAAAAAGTGGGAGATTCTGATAGCCACTTGGGCAGCTCCACCCTAGTTTTAGGGGAGGCGGGGGAGCTGCTGTCCTTTACAGGGACAGCAACGTGTTGTTCCGGCCAAATGGAATCCGTTTTGGTTTCGCTCTGATAATCGAAAACGTTCACTTCATAAAGTTTGTCGAGTAGAACAAGTGTATCAAAAATTAGCTTGATCGGATATCATTAAGTGCCTGAACGAATCATTTTTATCTTGAAAAGAATAGACCCGAAACACTGGATCAAATCCACTGGAACCCATTATTGGCAATTTATGTGTTCAATATCCGATTGAGCTGAAATTTGGTATACTTGTTCTACTCGACGAGCTTTACAAAGTAAACATTTTCGATTATCAGAGCGGATCCTACTTGGCCGGGACAACACACTGTTGCCCCGCCTCCGATTTTAGGGGCTTAAGTGAACCCTCTAAATTCAAAATAAGATACTAAAATTTTGCATTTTGTTACATATAATATTGTCTGCTAGATCATTCGTACAAAGTTAAAATAAATGAAAGTTCACTTAATTTTGTGAGTGGGAGTAGATAAAGTAATACGGATAAATAAATAAAAAAGTAGATAAAGTAATAAAATAAACTAGACCCGAGGAATTTTTAACCAAGATAAATTTCTTTATTTTATATACTTTAATGTATTATACATTTTTGTCACCATTTAGTTGAAATCAAACAGTCGCCCCAGCTGTTAGGCACAAAAATCGTATTCCAAAAATTATTTAATAAATATGTATTGCCCGTACTTTTGTAAAGCGAGTTCAGCTCCCCTGCCTTATGCTTTGGCAAGAAACTTTTAAAATGACTGAAAAATGAGAAACGGAATGAAAGGAATTCTATGGGACTTGATATCCCCGGTATACCTAATAGTTTCTCTATGCTTTATACCCCACCAAACTCTGCACATTTTGATGATTAAAAAAAAAAATTCACACTTTTTGGTATAATCTTTTGATACATACAAAAGATCTAAACCATTCATCTGTTAGCGATCACACTGAAGAACATGTGAATAAGAAATAACTTGATCATTGATCCAACATCAGTAGGTATCTGAAAAAATCGTTTAAAGTTAGCAATGGATGTGGTTTTCAACTTGTCATACTTATAATTTGTTCATATAAACTACACAGTTCGCTCAAATTAATTTTTCTACCTGTGTTATTTAATGTGAGACCTAAAAGCTGAACAATTTGAATATTTTTTAGGGAAAAATTCAAAAAAACCCCTGAACTTTGAACCCAATGTCAAATAGGCACCTGAACTTGAATAAACTTCAATTGAACACTTGAACTTTCACACCGTTATTCAATTTACCCCCCGCCGTCTCAATCCGTGACTTTCCTAACGGCAACCATTGAGCTGGACACTAACAGACAGAACAAAACGTTAGATGGAGAAATTGGAGAGAAACAACAGTGATTTGGCACCTTTTTAAGGCCCCGTTCGGCTAAATTAGCCTATTGGCTTATTTTTTGTCCTTATTCAATTTTTTTTTCATATTTGTTGATTTTTCATCAAATTTTTTGGGGATTATTGTATCGTCATAACGAGAGGAATCTAAAAAGTAAAAAATTATTATCGAAATTCATTTTTTTTAATAAAAACGAAAAAATTGGTTTATTGGCTTGTTTTTGTCTTTATTCAAAAAAATTAGGTTATCGATCGTAATTTGTTACTTTTTAGATTCCTTTAGTCATAACGATGCAATAATCTCCAAAAAAATGATGAAAAACTTGCTATGTTTGGATTTGTGTTTGAATTTTTTTTTGAAAAATAGTAGGGATAATAAGTGAAGAGAGATAGGAAGAGAAATGTTGGAAGTATGAAGAATCTAGAGGAAATTTTTTGAATTGTAAAGAGAATAATAAAAAATACAAAAAAAATTTGAATAAGAACAAAAAATTAGCCAGTAGGCTTATTTAGCCGAACGGGGCCTTAAAAAGGTGTCAGATCACTGTTGTTTTCCTCCAATTTCTCCCTCTAACGTTTTGTTTTGTCTGTTAGTGTCTAGCTTAGCAGTTGCCGTTAGAATAGTCACGGATTGAGACAGAAGGAAGTAAATTGAATAACGGAGTGAAAGTTCAGGTGTTTAATTGAAATTTATTTAAGTTCAGGTGCCTATTTGACATTGAGTTCAAAGTTCATGGGTTTTTTTGAATTTTTCCCTATTTTTTATGAGCTCGGGATCAAACCAAACAAATAAGTTTTGTAAGGATGACCTCGCTCCTGATACCTAAAAGATGAACAATTTCAATTTCCCTTAGTCCCAAATTGCTCGTCCCTTACAAAAAGATGAGCAATTTTCGGTTCGAAAAATGAAATACTTCCAAACATCATTTTTCTAGTTTCTTTATACCAAATTAAAGTACTTCAAGAGCTCTTTAATATCGTGCAAAGAAATTTTAAAAACAATGTGCGAAAGTGTTATTATTTTTATCTCAAAATTGCAAGTCTTTTTGTAAGGGACCAACAATTTGGAATAGATGGAGTATATGCTCTATGGTACCCAATTATATTTCCAAAGAGCCAACAATCAAATTTTAAAATACAGGTCACAACGGTCCACGCGCACAAAGTTTGCACACAAATGTGAGTAGTATTTATGTGGGATCTGAGATGCTGTAGTGTACCCATGTAGTGTACGTGTAGAGAGTCACATAGTCATCGATCTCATCAATTAACGGTTTACATTAAAAATCATATCTCAATCATTCATTGTCAAAATCGATGGTTCGTATGCACTCTACAGGGTGCCTTGCAGGGTCTAACACTATAAAATTTCCCAATTCATTTATGTGTATTTGAACTATCATTGTTCCATGATACAGATGGTAATTCAACCCGCTCCGACATAGGCGATTTTTTGTTAAATTTTTCACGTATCAGGTCGCGCGAAAATTGAAGAAATCAGGTGGGAGTTGGGTCGGGTAGGCATTACTCTGTCCCGGTACCCGCCTTGAAATTATTTTATAGATAAAAATATATCTTTATTCTTGTATTTCTACCCTTACAACTTAAATACCACATTAAATTTTAACTATTTCTTCCATTTTGCTTTTAGACAGTAGATTTTGGGTTAAGTTATAACAATTATTTAGTGTATTTTTATTATTTGTGCTCAACTATTTTGGAATTTAGAACATATTTCCTTAATAGAGTAAAAGGGAGCAGGGGCGGGCCGGCGGGTACACGATAGGAATGGAGGAGGGTGTATCCATATACTACCTGATTGGATTTTAGGGTATGTGTAGACTTTCAGGTCGTGTATGACAAAATCCGTCCCGTTCCGTCCCGTCCTGTTGCCATAATGCCATTCCATTAAGATTAAAAAAATAAAACTATCACTGTTCAATTATATATTTCCGTCTTATCAACGCGTATCAATGTTCTACTTACCCATCACAAATACAGTAGTCTTCTAGTAAATGCTGTTGGTGATAGTAACATTTTAGTGTAACCCTAGCAGGCGCCAGCCTAGCATTCCTCTCGAGGCGGAAAGCGGAACACATCAAATGCTCTCTCTCATACAAATTCCTCTTCCATCTCCTTCCCACCACCACCTCCCAAGAAAACCCCAAACAATGCTACCCCCAACCCCCCTCCTCTCTCTCTCCTCCCTCCTCCTCCTCCTCTCTCTCCTCCTCCCCCTCTCCTCCTCCGCCTCCTCCCCCGATGCCGCCACCATGACCGCCCTCCTCTCCCTCCTGTCCCCTGCCCCCTCCGGCTGGACCGGCACCAACCCCTGCACCTGGACCGGCGTCTCCTGCGACTCCTCCGCCCGGGTCACCTCCATCAACCTCGCCTCCAAATCCATCTCCGGTTCCCTCCCCTCCACCCTCAACCAGCTCTCCCACCTCACCTCCCTCTCTCTCCAGAACAACCTTCTCTCCGGCCCCCTCCCTTCTCTCTCCAACCTCACCTCCCTCAAGCAAGTCTTCCTCGACAACAACAACTTCACCTCCGTCCCGCCCGACTTCCTCGCCGGCCTCACCAGCCTCCAAACCCTCAGCCTCAGCCAGAACGCCGGCCTCTCCCCCTGGACGATTCCCGACGAGTTGACCCAATCCAGCAGCTTGACAACTCTGTCCGCGAGCAGCGCCGGCATCGTGGGGCCCATTCCAGACTTCTTCTCTTCTTTCTCCAATTTGCAGAACCTAAGGCTGTCTTACAACAACCTCACCGGATCCTTGCCGCCGTCTTTCGGCGGCTCCGGTATCGTAAACCTGTGGCTCAACAATCAGCTCGTTGGGTTATCTGGAACAATTGATGTATTGAGCTCGATGAACCAGTTGTACCAGGTCTGGATCCACCAGAACTCGTTCACGGGTTCGATTCCGGATCTGTCGGGATGCACTGATTTGTTTGATTTGCAGTTGAGGGGCAATCAGCTTACCGGAATCGTGCCGGCCTCTTTGATGGGTCTTCCGAAATTGGCTAACGTCTCGTTGCAGAACAACGAGTTGCAGGGTCCTATGCCTGTGTTCGGCAGCGGGGTTACTGTTACTCTCGGGAGCACTAATAGCTTCTGCAGGACTACTCCTGGGCCTTGTGATCCCCAAGTGACTGCGCTTATTTCGGTTGCGGGTGCACTCGGGTATCCAATCACTCTGGCCCAGTCTTGGCAAGGGAACGACGCTTGTACCAGTTGGAGTTTTGTTAGTTGCGATTCGACCAGCACGAATGTGACGGTCGTGAATTTGGGGAAGCAGCATTTCTCGGGCACTATTTCGCCCGCATTCGCGAATCTCACCTCGTTGCGAAGCTTGTTTCTGAATGACAATAACCTGACTGGTTCTATTCCGGAGATTTTGACTAGTTTGTCTCAGCTTCAAGTTCTCGACGTGTCGAATAATAATCTGAGTGGCCCGATACCGGTTTTTGGGTCTTCGGTGAAGTTTACTACCACTGGTAATCTTTTCCTTGGGACCAACGTTACCACTGGAGCACCACCGGGTGGAGACACGAACTCAACCTCGACCTCGACCGGTGGAAGTCCGGCGGGAACGTCGAACGGGTCTTCTACTTCAGCAGGTATGATTGCTGGTACTGTGATTTCTGTTGTGGTTTTTGTCGGTGTTGTTCTGTTTGTTTCTTTCAAGTGTTATGTCAAGAAGCGACATCAGAGGTTAGTGAGGGTTGAGGGGTCTGAGAAAGGTTCAGAAATGGCTAATAAGACTGCAGAAATGGCTAATAAGAGTGCTGTAGCCAGCGGTGCAAATTTGTACGGTGCTGCCCAAAGGGAATTACAGAGTCATAGTAGTAGTGATCGTAGAGATATGCCCGTTTATGAAGGTGGTAATGTGTCGATTTCGATCCAAATGCTTCGAGAAGTGACAAACAATTTCAATGAAGCAAATATATTGGGTAGAGGAGGTTTTGGAATTGTTTACAAGGGGGAATTACACGATGGGACTAAGATTGCTGTGAAGAGGATGGAATCCGGGGCAATGGGTACAAAGGGAATGAACGAATTCCAAGCAGAAATCGCAGTTTTAACAAAAGTTAGGCATAGGCATTTGGTTGCCCTTTTAGGTTACTGTATCAATGGGAATGAGAGGCTTTTGGTATATGAGTACATGCCACAGGGGACTTTATCACAGCATTTGTTCGAGTGGCGGGAACTTGGGAACTCTCCTCTTACTTGGAAGCAGAGGGTGACAATTGCCTTGGATGTGGCCAGAGGGATTGAGTATCTGCACAGCTTAGCGCAGCAGAGTTTCATTCATAGAGATTTGAAACCTTCCAATATACTTCTTGGGGACGACATGAGAGCTAAGGTTGCGGATTTCGGTTTAGTTAAAAATGCACCTGATGGGAAGTATTCTCTTGAGACACGATTGGCTGGAACTTTCGGTTATCTTGCACCTGAGTATGCTGGTAATTATACTGTCTCCTTTAACTCTTTTATACAAAGCTTCACTGATTTGCATATGATTTTAAGATGACGACAATTTGAAACTGAAAACTAGGCGTATCTAGTGTTCCTTTTTGCATGTTTCATCTGCTCTATAAACAATTACGTTCTTTCATGGACACACCTCATATGGTTAGAATTTTTGCTGCTGCCTATGTAAGGCTGCATTTGAATTTGTTTTAAATATTAATTAGGATGAAGAACAAGGTGTCAGTATTTTTAATTTTTTACGCTGTTGAAAAGGAAGGGTAAGAGCCATACACCAATTTCTTGTAGCCTTGTGATGATGAATTGGGACTGGGACTAGGATCTATAGTCTTGTGATGATCTAAGGCAATTTTCGAAGCCCTGGTAGTTTCTTATAAGCTGCCACAAAGACAATGACATGCTGTTATCAACACCTTTGTCTAATTGTTCATGTCAGCAATTAGTTAGTAGCTTCGGTTTTAGCTGATCAGTCAATAATTCTCTCTCCTGCCCTTACTTCTTGTAGTAGATTTTCTTTCCAAAATTTCCAAAGATCTGTTGCCTTATCCTGGCGATTTTGAAATCCATTGTTGATATTACTTGTTTTTCTGTTCCGCTTGCAATTGTGTTGGTATGTCAACTGTCTGTGATAATCTAAACTTAACTAACCTTCGGCCCTTTTTTGAAATTGTGCACAAGCTCTTTATCTTCTATATTTTGTATTGTTTTTCGACCATTGGTGAGTTTGGTTCGTTGGTTGTTATCCTGAATTATAACTGGTATTGAAACTACTTTTTTTCGCACATGTATTAAGTTAAGTTAGTTATGTAATATACTGAATAAACTTTGGTATCCAAACAGCTACGGGAAGAGTGACTACAAAAGTGGACGTTTACGCCTTTGGAGTCGTTCTGATGGAGATAATCACCGGAAGAAAATCACTAGACGAGTCAATGCCAGAGGAGAGGTGTCACTTGGTCACATGGTTTCGCAGGGTCCTAATCAACAAGGACAACCTTCAAAAGGCCATCGATCAAGCCCTAGACCCCGACGTAGACACTTACGAGAGCATATCTAAGGTCGCTGAGCTGGCAGGCCACTGTACAGCTCGCGAGCCTTTTCAAAGACCCGATATGGGCCATGCCGTTAATGTCTTGGGCCCTCTTGTGGAGCAGTGGAAACCTTCTGGCAAGGAAGAGGAAGAAGATTCTGGTATTGATTTCCACATGAGTCTTCCTCAGGCCCTTCAGAGATGGCAAGCAAATGAAGGCACTTCAACAATGTTTAGTGATTCTTCATACAGCCAAACGCAATCCAGCATCCCGTCGAAGCCTTTTGGGTTTGCGGACTCATTTGATTCAACTGACTGTCGATAGACAAAAAATCAAAGATCAAATGGGTTTGAAAAAAAGGAGATGACGGTGCTGCAACCGTGTGAAAGGAAAAGAGATGACAGAAATTCATGTATGTATTCTTTTTGTAATGCTACTCTTATTATCTTTTGTTGTTTACTTTTGAGGGGTTAGAATTAGCACAGTGTAAATGAGCAAATAAAAGAACAAAGAGTTAACCAATTGTATCGAATTCGTTGACATTTTGATAATGGTATACCTATTTTTGAGGTTTCTTGGTTACTCTTTGGCTTTTTTCTATGATTGTGTCCATAATTTTCTTGCAATCTGCAATTGTGGATCCCATGGACTATCAATATGCCAGCTAGGTTTACTGGCTATAATAGACCAAACAAGTTTGAAAATTTGAAAACAGATGGACCCAAGCTGGCAAAGATTAAGCAAGAGGGGCTTGTTATTCAAGTGACATTATTCAGTAGTCCAGAAGCGTCGCCACAACCACACATTCTCATAAGGTCCACTACTAAGTGTATGTAACCCACGTAAATATGTGATGCTCACGTGGTGCTTCCAGACTACTGAATAATGACTCATTATTAGTTTGTATTTGAGTTCCGATGAATCCTTTCAGGATTTTGGTGGTATGAAGTTTAAAGTCAAATTGTCACATGGGATTTTAGAATGCAGATACAGGGGAGTATTGTTTTGGTGATTGAATTTTAAAAAGACTTTTGGTGTTGCATGTTTGTGCACATGATGTGGCCTGTGGGTACTTTTGTCTCGAATATTTTTTTGGTTATTTTTTTTGTTTGCGGAATTGATTGTTTGCGGCACGTTTTCACCATTAGAAAAAGAGCAGTCCAAGTCAAGATGCTTGGATCGTGCAGGTTTGGGCGGAGCTTGATTATTATTTTTCTTTCTAACCAAGAATTAAGTATAAGTTGGCATGACCAGGTAGTGAATTTCTAGCATATACCAAATTGGTTAAATAAGTGACATCGATCCTTGTTAGATTTAGCGATGTAAAAGGTGTTCGGTTTTAGCTTTCGCACGCACCCCCGACTAGCTATGTGATGGTGTCTGTACTTTCGACTATTGAGAAATCGGAAAAATCACAATACACAGAATGCGCAAAGAACGATCAAGTATAATACAAATCGAAAAGACAAAATATCTTTATGTCGTTCATAATTGTGTAAATGAGTACATTCACAATTCACACCAATTTTCACTACATGGTGGATGAAGAGAATTCAAGTATTTAACACTTAAGCTCTAAAATTAGCAATTGACGGAATACCCCTATCTAGATTTTGGAGACGCTGCCCTCGAACCTCCGATATGGACACTGTTCCTTAATTTTTTTACCAGCAGATTAATCCCAAATAGTCAACGAAGTGCAAGCAACACCGAATCAAACTTCACGAACCTAATTTTGACAATTTGGGGTTGTTGATTTGGTTGAGAATTGTGATTGCAAGGCTTGTCGTGGTTTCAAGCATCATCTTCGATATACTCATTAATTTCCAGTGTACCAAAAAAAAAAAAAAACCTCCCATATCCTTACCAACTGCACAATCATGCAAGGCCCACATCTCATATCAAATTATCAATGTCATAAATTCTAACCAAATGAAACCATCGACTCTTTTTATTCCTTTTCTTCCTTTTTGTTTTTGTTTTTATGAACTTAGTTAATTGGAAAGATTTGTTAGTAATTTAAAATTTTGTCACTAGAAAGACAGAATGTTCTTATTTAGGCCATGTTTTGCTAAAGTTATTATTTTTTAATTACTTATTTACCGCTTCACGGGACAGGTCAATCTTTCACAGTACATTTCCTTTAATTCAAAAAATAAATACTTTTAGTGCCGGATGAGTACCATGTGGTGCCCGCTCGATGCATCCGAGCCGTCCATTGCGTTTTTTGACGGCTCGGATTTGGAGAGAGAAAGTGTTGGGGTGAGAGGAGAGAGAGGGTTTTAATCAGCGCTGTCCAAAAGTGTATTGAATGGCCTGAATGTGACGAATAGGTATTACGTGGGATATACCCACCTGACACCGGAAAATTACTCGGGCCTAAAGAAACAAGTAAAGTCTTGCCCAACGCGTCATGTGGGGCCGTTTCCATGTTCAAACATGAACAAATTAAGGTCTATCTAGTATATATGATTCGTTGATTAAGCAATTTTCCCTTCCAACAGCGACTACTATACCTAACTATTTATTTGTTTAATAAATAAATATGCCAGAAAAGAACTTGTGTGAACCACAAGAAGTGCCATAATTTAGGGGCACAAAAACTTGTTTGCATTTGTCTCCTCGGTGGATAGTGACAGACTCTATAGTTGTGTTTTCATGCTGGCAATTAAATTGGCAACTTTGAATAGGAATGGACATTTGAAAATTTGGAGTAGTACTTTTTTAAGAGATGTAAATTTGGAAAGTTCATTTGAACACTCAGCCTTATTATGAATGAATATCAATCAATTCAGGTACCTATGATTTTGATGTCATCTTATACTTACTCCTTTTTAGTCTTTGTAATTCCTCAGTTCAAAGATTAATATAAAATTTCATCTTTTATCGTTCAAAATAGAAATTGAGAACACCTAGTTATACAATAAGCCAAAACAACGTAGGTGTTCAAAATTACAAAAATGCAAAAAATGAGAGAGAGAGAGAGAGAGAGAGAGAGAGAGAGAGAGAGAGAATGAATGATCTATTGCTATAGCTATCATGCTCGGATTTCTTTTCGAACGACAGTTGACACTGAATGAATGATCTATTGCTATAGCTATCATGCTCGGATTTCTTTTCGAACGACAGTTGACACT
>BPLS01000438.1:35895-48751 GCA_019656275.1 Rhododendron kiyosumense
TTATCTCCAAAAAGAAGAAAATATATCTAAAAAGATCTGTGCATGCCAGCCTATATATTCGTCACTATTTTCCCTAAAAAGACGCTAGTAGATCTATGCGCCAAATAATCTTCCTTAACTGGCTCAAAATGTAAATTAAGTTTTGTCAAGAACAATTGCAAACTCCTATGCATTTTGATGTTTTCTAATTGCACTATTCATACTAATATATGAAGTTTTGTACATATATATATTGTCATTTAATAAATTAAGATAAATTCTGAACACCCCATTAAAAATTCTCGACGCTGCCCCTGTGGCCAAGTATAACTTGAACAAGTCAATCTTAACACCACTTCTTCACCGCCCAAGTTGGCGTTGCCAAACAATTATTTGCATGTTGTGCTGACAGGCAAATCTTGCATGTTGTGCTGACAGGCAAATCACAAGTGAGACAAAAAATCAAATTTATTTTAAGCAGTCTTCCATAAAGCTAGGATCAATCAGTTCAGTTCATTATACGGCTATATATATATGGGGTGGTTCCGGGAACATCTATAAAAACATCTAAAAAAATATCTCAAATCTCAATCTCATAGTTTCCGATCGAATTTTTATGATCCGAACTGTTTAATGCGTACAGAATGTGATTTTAAGGGTGCCCTTAAAGAAATTAACAAAAAAAATGACCGGAAAAGGCTTGATTTGAGCAGTTCTTATTTGAACCGTTTAATAAAAAACAATTCGGAACTGTTCGGATCAAGCCCTTTCCGATAACTTTTTTTGCTGATTTCTTGGGGATACCCTTAATATCATATTACGATCATATTGAGCGGCTCGGATCATTAAAATTTGATTGGAAGTTATGAGATATTTTTTTAGATATTTTTGTAGATGTCCTTGGAACCGCTATAATTACAGAACATTTTTCTAGATATTTTTTAGATATTTTTTTAGATATTTTTCTGTAATTATGACATATAATTACAGATGCATGAAGTTCTAACATTTTTCTATTGTATGAGTCACAGAGAGGACGAATCTAATAACAATGGTCGGCTGAGCAATTCTGAATTAATAATTAAGCAGTAGTGAAATATAATCTTAAGTATGGGGTCGTGCATGGCACGAATAGGCGATTATTATGGGGAATTAAAAAAGGTTTGTGAAAAGCTAGTTTAAGTAGAAAATATTTTTATGTTTTTCAATGATTTCTAAAGCAATCATTACGAGTACTTTTTTATTTTTTATTTTTATCCTCATTACGAGTACTTGTATAATAAAATTTCTTTGAACCACTCAAAAAAAAAAAAAAAAAAAAAAGAGTACGCACCTATATAAATAAATCGATTTTTAAGGCAACAAGAGTTTATTATGTTTTGATTGTATAAACAATTTTTTTTTTTGTATAAAAAAGAAGAACAAGCAGCAGCACAGCTGCAACGATCACATCAATAAACCTTAAATATCCTTGTGATGATCTAAAGTTAATTACGACACAATAATTATACCTAAAAAAATAGAAACTGAGACAGTGGAAACTCATATACTGGAGGATATTGCAATAGCTTTTTCTTATATTTTTATTCTAAATTATTGATTCTATTTCATATTCTTAATTCCTATTCTGGGAAAGTTACGAAGAGTGTTTACTGCAACTTAATTTGAATGGTAGATAAAATATTACAGAAGATAAAAAGTAGTGTATGCTGTAAAAACTGCGAAATAAGCTTTTTGCTATGAATTTTAGTCCATTTTGTCCTTCACCGGGGGGTAGTTTTTAGAATGACAAGGAATATTTTTGTCTTTTCTCAGAGAATCTGTAAAAGCATCCAAATTGTAGCTTCTAAAAAATCAACTTTCGGGCAATAAAATAGCTTCAAAAAAGCTTGTGATTTTTAAAAAACCGCTTCTTGATAATGCAGCAAACAATCCATTGTGAACTTTTACAAGCTAGAATTCCATAATCTGCTTTTACAATTTTTTGCAAATTGGCACTTAGTAAACCTTAAATAAATCGTGGCATCGCAATCAGTGAGGAGCACCTCCATAGTCCCACCTTTTTTTTTTGTTAGGCGATATAAATCAGTGGGGTGTTACAGTTAGAGTTAGCACATTCTTTGGAATGAGTTTGCCGGTTTAATTTTTTATTTTTTTTACCAATTTCTTTGTTTATTTGATGGTTTTTGAGCAAATATGTAATTTTCAACTTCCCAATCCATAGCACTTTAGCAGGCCGCATGCCAATTTTCTTTGTTTATTTGTGGGTTTCTCAATTCTTGATGTACCTTTGAACTGTTGTATCTTTTAAAAATCAAGAAGCTAAGCTTAGTCTAGCCCATGGGCTTAGCTCCCAAGCCCAACTCTTTATGGTTTTATGATTTGCAATAAGAAATCATGTGGGAAAGATGGTTCGATATCTGGGTCCTTTTAGTCATATCTCAACTCTGAATTAGCTCACGTTGAGGGACCTTAGCATTAGTTCCGATATGAATGCGTAGAGTTCTTTACAGATAGTAGTATAGTGTGAAGGAGAAATACTTTCAGGTGAGAGTGACAGAGTACTCTAACTGTAGTTTCATTTTTAGCGCACACAAAAAAAAAAACTTTGAATTAGCTACCCATAGATAGTGGCATGCTAGGAGTTCATCAACCATTTTCGTTAGGCACATCCACATTGCTTTTCATATGTACCAATTTAACCGAAATGCTTTTCATGTGTACCACTTTTTGTCGAGGCTTTCCTCAAACCCGAGTTGAAGGAATCTCATGTTGCCTCAGACACATGAGCTTATTCATGTGACGACGTGACGCAATGTAATTGATTTGGAAGAAACAAATTTTTACACCGACGGTGTAAACAATTTAATCTCATTCATGTATTCAATAATCTGTCATTTCATTTCATTTTGTTTTGTTATATACCTTCCAAATTTCCAAGTAATTGAGGCTTGAAATTTCTTGACATCGCTCTAATTTACATATTCACATTCTTGTTTGAATTCGTTTTAACAAGAACCAAATGAAACTAAAAACAATAGCAACTCACTTTCCTTGTGAGTGATCTCGCAAAGATCACCCAGCCTAAAAACTAACACATTCTTTGCTTAAGTACGTTTCACATTTCTGGTTGTTCAACTGTTCCACGAGTTCTTTTAATTAACAATCACTTCACTACATATACACCTCACCCTTTACTCCATTTTCGGCACACACACACACACACACACACTCTCTCTCTCTCTCTCCACTTGCTTGCTCATGACTTTGGAGGAATTTTGAGATGGACAAAAACAAAATGAGAGAGACGGCACTTCTTGCCCTGCTTTTCTTCTGTCCCCTTGCTTTCTCATGTAAGTCTCTTTATGTAACAAATGTTCTTTGTTGTTGTCACTGGCATCTCGAGTTCGGGTTATGATTCATTTACGACTTGCACGAACCCGATAAATTTTTTGACCTGAGTTTTTTTTTGGGTATTTTGACAATTCGTTATGTGCGATACTCTTAGAACATAACAGGAGATTCGAGGCTCTAGCGTTTTAGCAAAATATCCTCTCCTCTTTCGTAGTGAAATTCCGATGTCTATATCCGCCTGTGGATGATTTCGTACGTTCTTTTAATTCGTCGTACGCGATTCTTCTCTCTCTTACTCTGGCTTCAACTAACCTTTCTCTCACTCCCTTTGGCAGGTGCAACAAATTCAAACAGGATTGGAGTTAACTATGGGCAACTAGGCAACGATTTACCACCCCCCTCCCAATCAGTTCAGCTCCTCGAAAGCATGAATGCCGGTCTAGTGAAGATATACGATGCTAACCCAGAAATCCTCAGGCAATTATCAGGAACTAATATGCATGTCTCTATAATGGTCCCAAATGACCTAATTCCAAAAATCGCTTCGAACAGAGCCGAAGCGGATCTTTGGGTACGCGAAAATGTCCTCCCGTACTACCCGGAGACCATGATCCGGTTCATACTTGTCGGGAACGAAATCCTGAGCTACAACGGCACTCAAGACCAACGGTTATGGCGTGACCTGGTCCCGGCCATGACCAGGATCCAGATCGCGCTCAAGTGGCACAACATTAGGAACATTAAAGTCGGGACTCCACTCGCCATGGACGTGTTGGAATCGAGCTATCCGCCTTCTTCCGGAAGATTTAGGTTCGATATATCAGAACGAATCATGGTTCCGTTGTTAGATTTTTTGGGGAGGACCAGGTCGTTTTTCTTCATCGATGTTTACCCGTACTTTCCATGGTCTGAAGATCCTACCAACATAAACCTTGATTTCGCGCTATGTAGAAGCCAAAACTTAATCTACACGGACCCTGTCACCGGGTTAGAGTACAACAACCTTTTGGACCAAATGCTAGACTCGATCATCTTTGCCATGACCAAATTAGGGCATCAAAATATCAAGTTAGCGATAGCAGAGACCGGTTGGCCTAATGACGGTGACATTGAACAATATGGTGCAAATATATACAACGCAGCCACTTACAACCGCAACCTAGTACAAAAGATGACTGCCAAACCACCAATAGGGACACCGGCTAGGCCAGGGTTGATAATACCGACATTTATTTTTTCCCTGTATAATGAGAACCAGAAGCCTGGGCCAGGGACGGAGCGACATTGGGGCTTGTTTTATCCTAACGGAAGGCCCGTCTATGAGTTGGACTTGACCGGGAGAAGGTCAGAATCCAAGTACGCTACACCATTACCCGAGGCGACGAATAATAGGCCATACCGGGGAAACATATGGTGTGTGGCGGCGAAGGGGGTGAATTCGACAGAGCTAGAGTCGGCATTAGGGGATGTTTGTGGTCGCGGGAACGGGACTTGCGCTGCGATTGAGCGCAGGAGGGAGTGTTATGAGCCGATTTCGGTGTTTTCGCACGCGAGTTATGCTTTTAGTTCGTATTGGGCGAAATTTCGGAATGCTGGCGCAACTTGCTATTTCAATGGACTTGCTGTTGAAACCACAAGGGATCCAAGTAAGTTCCATTTTTATCATTTGGGAGAGAGAGAGTCAGAGCTAGGACAGCAATTGAAAAAAAAAAAACCCCTAATGAAATGGCTTGAGTTTTGCAAAGTAGGAATAGTCCTTTTAGTCACTCTGACCGTTTGTTTGCCAAGACTACCAGCAAAGGGATATATTATCTCACAGGACAATCATTGTCCTGTTGAAGTAATTATAGTGATTGGACTATATATAATACCATACCCTTCGTAGTATACTTCGTGAGATTATATATCCAATGGATGATTTGTCGAGGCCGGTAAACATTTAACAGGACATGTGGTCACATTGTATAGTTTAATTTGATAAATCATACCCGGTCAAATAAACAGGCTCGTGTAGTAAATTAGCTTAACAAATGCTAGTAATATGTGTATACTGTATTGTTATGAGTGCGGTTTCTATCCTTGTACTGATTGATATTTCCTTCTTGTAAATTTTGTTGAGTAGGCCATGGCTCTTGCAAGTTCCCAAGTGTGTCACTCTGAAGACAATCCAAGTGGATAGGCGGCAGGAAATGACCCTCCAAATCCAGTCTGCTACTATTAATTTCGCAATTTTTATTTTCCGAATTTCTCTTTATTTTTTTCCCATTCTATCACGTGGTGCTTCCAGGCTCCTGAATAATTACTCGTTATCAAATAGTTTGTATTTAAAATTTATATGATTCTTTTTGTGAATGCATCAATTAGAACTAATCAAACATCGGAATACAGTCAAATTGGGACAAAGCCCAAACACCTATGGGTCTACAATATATACCCAGAATATACAATGAAAATTCAAGAACACCTGAGGGCCAAACAAAGCCCAAAACTACAAAGGGCGTAAAATATACCACGAGTTCTCTTATTCTCTTCCCCAAATCTTGTCCATGTTATCCATCTCTACTTTGCTCAATCTTTCTCCATCTTTACTTGGGCAATTAATAACCGGTTATCACTCTCTTTTCTCCCATCACACGGACACGGTCGATTCCTTGGCCGGTGTGAGTGTGTCTGTCGTGTGCCCGTGCATTTGCGTATCTGTACCTAGTATTTTTGGACGAACTATCATGGCTACAATACTAGCTTTTAGTGTCAAGCTTCTACGGTATACGCCATGTTATTTGGCGTGATTATTTCTGAAATCCTTCCATCTCTTTGTCGTGTGAGCTAATGAAATTCAGCAACAATCACGTACATCAAAACATGTTCTTCCAGTCCAATGAAGGCCCCATTTGTGATTTGCATTTTTGAGTTTTCTGAATTTTTGATACTCATAAGTCATTAATTTGTGGGTATTTTTTATTTTTTATTTTGGTTTCTCTTTATGACTGGAGGAATTTTAAAAGTAAAAATAAGTATGAGCGAACAAAAGTTTGCTCAAAATGAACAGAGTTTCCAAGTCTCATTTGTTCTTTTTAGTTTCCATGGTGAAAAAGAATTCATTATCTTAAAATTCAAATGATGCTGTCTAAAAACTCCCCCTTAATTAAGTTATTACAACTAGGAAGCAAAAAATTACAGTAATAAACACATATACACACACATGAAAATGTCACTACAAGAAATTTTGCTTTTCCCGGCATTTTATAAATGCCGTTAAAAGTTAAAAAAATGCCGGTAAAGAGTATTACCGGCATTTGTTAGGTATTACCGGCATTTATTACATATGCCGTCTAGGAGAGTGTCGGTAAAAGTACAAATGCCGGGAAAGGTCTCTATAAATGCCGGGAATAGTGTACTCATTTGCGGCATTTGTACAAATGCCGGGAAAAACTATAACATATAAGACAAAATGCCACATGGGCGCCAAGTGTCCACCACGTGGCGCCCACGTGTCCGCCACGTGGTGCTTATTTGTCGCCCACGTGTCCGGCACGTGGCGCTTGAGTGGCGCCCACGTGGCACGCAAATTTTGTGGGGAAATTGTCCTTCCCAAGATTCGAACTCAAGACCTTAGGCTCGCGCGCGTGGGGGACTACCATCTAGGCTAGCCACCATATTGAGTCCCCTTGCACAAAGAAAAATATTTATATTATACGGAGAGTATTCCCGGCATTTTTTTCAACAAATGCCGGTAATAGTTTAACGTTATTATTTTGGCGGAAAAAATTGACTTTTGCCGGCATTTTTTTAAACAAATGCCGGTAATAATTATTTTTTTCCGGCATTTCTTGAAATGCCGGTAATAATGGCTTTTCCGGCATTAAGTAAAATGCCGGTAATAAAAATGCCGGGAATGACCATTTTTCTTGTAGTGTGTATAGAGCAAGAGACAAGTTTTATTTAAGGGAAAATGATGGTCAATGACGTGTTTTGATAATTAATATCCACTAAGAACATTTTTAGCATTAACAAATGTTCTCAGTATGTCCTTAGCGGATATTAATGATCAAAATACGTCATGAACCATCATTTTCCCTTTATTTATTTAATCAAGAGTTTAAGATTTGAGGGCTTGATTACTCTTATATCTCAAATTCGAAATCTCTTAAGTGTTGTATATTATTTCATGTGGGTTTAGTCTATATACAGTAATCCCTCATTAGTTAGTTCAGTGCTCATAAGTCAACTATCCGAATTACAGTAAATAAACTGACTTGGACACACTCTAGTGGAAGTAAGGGTCATCATCTGGCCGGGTTGGGCCGGCCTAGCTTTCCAAGCTGCTGCCCAAGTCTGTTCACGGGCCGGGCCGACCGGGCTTTTTCTTTTTGGCGGGCCGGGCCACCTAGCATAAATTAAAGCCCAAGCCCGGCCCATGGGTTAGCCCAATTGGAGGGCCGGCGGGCCAACGGGCGGACTTAAATTTCCTTGGGCAAAACTAAACCAAGGGAAAAAAGAAAGGGTTTTGTGGGATTTTGGGCTAATAGGCGGGCCCGTTGGCGGGCTTTTGGACGGGTACCATGGGCGGGCTCACGGGCCGGGCCTATGAGCGGGCCGAGTAAAAATTTATAGGCCCGACCCCGCCCATTACAAACTACGGGCCGGGCTAGCCCGCCCGTTTTACGGACTCAGGCCGGACGGGCTTTGGGCGGGTTGCAGGCCTTCCGGCTAAATGATGACCCTTAAGTGGAAGTAGTTGAGAGTGGACCCTATCAAAAGCTTTAATTAACGGTGCAGACCACATCCCCATGCATGTCTCGATCTATTAAACCGCTAAGCCTTCTCAAAAAATAAATCCACACTTCGTCCCTTTTAAGTAGGGCCGTAAACGAATTGAATCGAGCCGAACCTTGTTAAGTTTGGCTCGGGTTCATTAAGGTATGAGTTCGGCTCGAGTTTGATTCGAGCCTGAACAACTTGGCTTGATTTCGGCTCGTTAAAATTTTTCAACGCTCGGGTTCAGCTTGGTTGGGTTCGTTAAGGTATAGTCTGGCTCAGGTTCGGCTCGGTTGGGTTCGTAAGGTACTAGTCTGACTCGAGTTCGGCTAGGGTTCGATTCGAACTTGAGCATTTTGGCTCGAGTTTGGCTTGTTAAACACAAATGAATCGAGCCAAGCTGAATCTAAGCTCAAATTGAACTTGTCAAGACTCGGGTTTTTTTCAACTCAGCTCATTAAACTCAAGCAAATCCAAAATCTCTCATTGATCGTATAGAATTTGGGAAAAAAAATAAGTATTGAATTATATATACAACCTTAAAATTTTTCACATTTACAAATAAACCTCTATTGAATTATTAATTAAATTTAAGTATAGGTTCGCGAACCTAACCGAGCCGAATACCGTTAGGCTCAAGTTCGGCTCATTTACGGAATGAGCCTAGAATTGAGGTTCAGGTTCTGTTCGTTTAGCAGATGAATCGAACTCGAACGAACTCTTACCGAATCGAGTCTCGAACAGTTCGCGAATGACTCAGTTCATTTACAGCCCTACTTTTAAGTATTTATTAAAATAACTTCAACTTATTAAGGAGACATCTTTCACATCAGCATTTATCTCAACTTTCCTTATTTACCCTCTATGGAACATCATCATTATTTTTTTAATCACTAATGCCTTGTTTGGATAATGATTTGGAAAAAATTTCTTAACTCAAATATTACTCATTACTCCTACTTTCAATCATTACTCACACCTATCTCTAACCATTATTCTCATTTGTCTCTCTATCTCTCTCCAATCATTACCCTTACTGTCAATCATTACTCTCATTTCTCTCTCCATTTATAACCCTACAAAAATTTTCAAATATTTCTCAAAAACTCATCCAAATATAACATAACTTTTCAAAATAAAATCTACTTTTATGGGCAAAATGAAAAATATATCAACTTTTATCCACTAATTTTATAAAATGGTCACTTATTAAGGGA
Organism: Rhododendron kiyosumense; assembly: GCA_019656275.1. Taxonomy (NCBI): domain Eukaryota; kingdom Viridiplantae; phylum Streptophyta; class Magnoliopsida; order Ericales; family Ericaceae; genus Rhododendron; species Rhododendron kiyosumense. Next base: position 45,204 of record BPLS01000438.1, read on the forward strand.
TATTTCAAAATAAAATACTGAACTCTAAAAAAGAGAAGGATGGAGTACTTATTTTGCAACTTTGGAAAGAAAAATAATTAAGAATTCTTGTTCCACTATGTATGCTTAAGAAATAAGTACTTGTTTGGTGTGCCATTTTTAATCGCTTAAATTTTTCCATATGGATCTAAAAAAATATATAAAATAAATATTATTTGATAGATTTCAATTAATTCTATTATCCAAAGTTTACAGAATGATGAAATTCGTTATAAATTGAAATATGAAAGCGATAAAAAAAAAGACACTAATTCTCGAGTACCAGAGACGCAAACCGTGTGGAGTAGGAGGAGCCGCCGAGTAGGGCGCCACTTTTTGACATTTGGAATTAAACATTTTCCCATTAATTTCCTAGAGGTTGACTTGGCTTCAACGTCCATTACAGTCCGCTTGGTTCACCATTTTGAGAGTAACTTTTACTCTCGGTACAGTTTTCAATAAATTTCTCTCTATCTCTCTCCACTCATTAGTCATTACCACTCAACTCTCAAAATTAACTTTTTAAAACCTCAACCAAACAAAGTGATTCGTATTTCTTTGTTATCCCTTTCCCCTCTCTCTCTCTCTCTCTCCCTGAAAATGAGGGTGAAATTGCCTCTACTTTTACTAGTACTTTGTTGTTCGATACACGGGACGGGAAAAAATATGAGTCAAAACTTTTTTTCTATTTTTTTATGCATTAGTAAATTAACATGTATGACTCTTAAAATTGTGAAAACACGTCATAGAGCAATTTAAAATGCACCCACAACATAAATCCGAGCCGTCCGATGTACTTTTAGTTGGTTCAAACTTTGAGAGAGAAGGAGAGAGAATGTTTTAGTTTGAGCCGTCTAAAAGTGTATCGAACGGCTTGGGAGTTCCGAGCGGGTACCACATGGGATATACTCACTCAGCACCCAAAAATTTCTCCTCAAATCACTTTTCCCTCCTTTTTTTTTTTTTTTTGCATTTTTTTCGATTCCTCTTGACTAGACGCATTTTTTAAAAGTGAAAAAATAAGTACTCCTATGAGCAAACAAAACTTCACTAAAACTGAATATAATCCACAACGTACAGTTTTTAAATCTTATTTGTTGTTTTATTCCGTTGTATTTCAATTCTAATCCATATTCTTAAAAATTCTTTAATTTCTCTCGTGAAGACAAATTTAAAAAGCAAATGCTAAAAAAGTTCACTAACGGTTTAATCATTATCTAAAAAAATAATTCATTTCGTCAAAACACTCCCCCTTAAGTAACAACTGGCAAGCAAATTATAAACATAGAAATAAACAATACGAAAATGTCTAGAGCAAGAAACAACTGCAAGTTAATCTTGTCAAGTCTGACTTAGAAGTTTGCTCTTTACAAGATCCCAAGTTCCGTTTAGCCTACAAAGTGATATTCTAAAAGTTAATCAAGATGTGCATAATTTATCATGACACACTGAAAGTTAATACTGAAAAGAAAAACAAAAATTGAGAAGGGGCAAACTCCAACATATGAACATTCTCTCTCTTCAATTGGTCAAGTGGCTTTTTCTCTTTTACTTTGAGAAAAATTTGTTGTAAATAAGTGCTTACAACACTAAATTATGATCGTCCAAAAGTGTTCTGAACGGTTTAAATTTTAATAAAACTTTTTCGGAAAAAAGTTAATTAGGATTAGTTATAATTGAAAATGAATCTCAGTCATTAATTATGCGAATAGACAGTTGAGATTAATTGGTGCAGTAAACAATCTGTTTACCGCACAGTCCGGAAAAAAGACAATCGCTTTTACTTTTTCCTAGTTAGAGCTGTTGCAGACCACTTGGAGACGACCGAACCCATGTCCTGTTTTAAAAGTCTTCGGCAATATCATCAACGCGGTTACTTCAATCTCTCTCAACCCCCATTGTACAGTGTTTATAAAAAATTCTACAGACCATTTCATCTCTCTCTCCCTCCACACTATGGGCTCGTTTGGATGAAGTATTAGGTTTAGAGGTATTATATAAGAAGGGAGGATTGGATAGTAAGGGGTATTATGTAAGAAGGGTGTGTTCACGTTGATGTAACGGGAGAATTAAATAATACTTGGTTTAGATAAGGTATAAAATGGGAGGATAAGATTGTTTTGTAATTGAATGGAAGAGAGAGGGGGTATTATAAGGCGGGATTCCACATAGCCGGCTCTCACCCTAGCCATGTGTAAGCCCCTCTTAGGGCGTATTAGGGGGGGTTATGGAGGAGGGGGTATTAAGATATCCCCCCTGTTTTTGGCTTGCCAAAGCACGCCATAGAAGAGGGCCCACGTATTAGAATGGTGTATATTACAATACACCCTTCTATCGTGGCATCCAAACAGGCCCTCTAGGTATTGAAGCATTGACGGAAAAAGAGTGAGGCAAGTTGACTCTTTGGCGTGGGAAACTGATCAATCAACTTCTGGAATCTTACAAGGTAACTTCTATTTTTATTTCTTTTCGTCGATTAATTGCACGCATATATGGTTTAGATTTAGTCATTTCGTCCCCCGTTTTCATTTCATCGATTTCTCTCTCTCTCTCTCCACTAGAGGTTATCGAAGCATTGATGAAAAAAGAGTGAGGCAAATTGACTTTTTGGCGTGGGAAACTGATCATCAATCAAGTTCTGGAAAAGGTAACTTCTATTTTTGTTTCTTTTTGTCGATTAATTGCACCCATATATGGTTTAGATTTAATCATTTAGATTGTGACTTCAAAATTATCTCTGGTCTATAAATTGATCTTCTAAACTTATTAATTGAGGAGATATGCATAACTTAACTGGTCACCCTAATTAGTGAATACTATTGCAGTTACAAACAAGGGTAAATTAAAATAAACTCATTTGATTTCTATATGCGTTTTACCGACACGTCCAGTCAACAACTATTGTCGAAACAAAGATCCAAAAGTTACTTACATCCAAAAATTAACCCTTTTGAATAATAAAAAAGTAATAGAAACGATCAACTCTCCTTTTATTTTGTTTTACCCGTTGGAGAAGCTATTTTGAAAAAACAAAACGTAAAATTCTTTATCAACGTACAACTACTGAATTTTTACTAATAAAAAAGAACCATTTTTTGTTGTTATAAAAACAAAAAAGAGTACACTTTTTTTTAAATTGTGTCAAATGGATTGTAATTCAGTGTTGCACACTTTTTTTTTCTTACAAATCTAATACGCTTAGAAATCGTATCAAACATTAGTGTTGTTTTCTCAAAACTCTATTGATTTCCATTGAGGAACATTTTAGGTCAACACCGGTACAACTTATTATCAGATATTGGTATTTGTACAAACGGATTGGTGAAAGCACAGGGCCATCCCTTAGTTTTCTAGGCTCAGTGAGCTTAACGACCCCGTGTTTACAGCAACTTGTAGAGATACAAGTTTTTTTTTTTTCCCTTTCTTGTCACGGCCAAAGTAAGCATTGTTAGTTGTAGGTAGTGGTGGAGCCACATGGAGACCAGTGGGAGCATGGGCCCCACTGTAATTTTTAGTAATATCAACTTTAC
>BPLS01000441.1:0-19074 GCA_019656275.1 Rhododendron kiyosumense
AAGATATGACAATTTTACACTCAAAGAGGTCAAAAAATAACTTATATATGGAAAATCATTGAATCACACCAACATTAAACTGGACTGAAACCTAATTTATATGCAGCAACAGGGAATTGAAAGTACTAAATAATGGTGTGATCAAATCATAAAAATAATTGATTTTGTTTTATGAAATTTTTTTGAAGATTAGACGTACTTAAAAATCGCCGGAGCCACTAAATGAATTGAAGTAGTCCGATGCTCCCACCAAATGCACCACGCATTTGTGAAAACTAAATGCGTCCCCAGAAGATATCCCTCAACTGATGTTTATATTTCAATTTTTTTTTATTGTAACAATCAAAGAACTAATTACAGGGGGATTGTGGGAAAGATCACCGATGTAATTAGGAACCCAGTTTATGTTCCATTCAAAACTCAATCGGCTTTTCCTCAAAACTTTTTGACAATTAGCTCAAAGAAGGGTGAAACTACAAGTAATATAAAAAAACAACTAGTAATTGCCCGCACCTAAAGGCACGTCACAAAGCTTTCTAAAAACATTCTAAATGAAGGATTGAACCCCACTTTTCTAAACTTTTATGTGTGGATATATAGAACGGTTCTTTTTAACGCCATCTCACATGAGGTGAGTCTCATATATGCGTATGGTCTCTCCTCATGTGAGAGGAGCATTACAAATTATTCTTGGCCACTTCGAATTGCACTTGGCCACTATGAATTACTCTTGGCCACATCGAGTTGCACTTGGCCGCATAGAATTGCCCTTGGCCGCTTGTAATTGCACTTGGCCCCAAAGAATTATGAGACCATAAAGTAATTAGTGGCGGCCAAGTGCAATTTCACGCAACCAAGAGTAATTAGATGCTGCCAAATGCGATTTGATGCAGTCATGAGTTATTAGATACGGCCAAATGCAATTCGTTGCGGCAAAGAGCCATTCAATGCGTCCAAGATTAATTCGAATCGGCCACGTGCAATTCAAAGCAGCCAAAATTATGAAACACGAATGTTAGTTTTTTATTCATCTTTCTACCAAATATTCATTATTTCAAAGTATATTTCTAGTCTTATACCCGTAAATCTTAGCAACAGAATAATTATGTAAAAATCCGATGGTCAAAAAATAGAGAATTAACCAAATTTGGGCAATTTTAAAGTTTCCAAGCTCGTCAGGAGCAAATCCATGCGCCCAATTGCAACCTTGAAATTTCAAAACTAACCAAATTTGCGGCCTTGTCACGGGCTCTCCCGAACTCCGATTTGCACGCTATTTGAACAGTTGGAAAGCTTGTCACGTCTACTTTCTAGCCAAATTAGTTTGACTCCCAAATTTCTTATTCATCCGGAGATATGATAATTTTACACTGACGGAGGTCAAAAAATAACTTATATTTGGAAAATCAATGAATCACACCAACATTAAACTGGATTGAAACCTAATTTATATTGATAAATAGGGTATTCAAAGTACTAAAGAATCATAGAATTTTTTTTTTGGTTTATGAATTTTTTTCGAGATTAGACCAACTCAAAAATCGTCAGAGCCACTAAATGTTTTGAAGTAGTCCGATGCTCCCACCAAATGCACGACGCAATTTTGAAAACTAAATGCGTCCCAAGAAGTTATCCCTCAACTGATGTTTATATTTCAATTTTTTTTGTTTAATGTACCAATCAAAGAACTAATTACCGGGGGATTGTGGGGAAGATCTCCGACGTAATTATGAACCCAGTTTATGTTCCATTCAAAACTTAATTTGCCTTTCCCCAAAACTTTTTGGACAATTAGCTCAAAGAAGGGTGAAACTGCAAGTAATTTAAAAAAACTACTAATAATTGCCCACGCCTAAAGGCACGGCGCAAAGCTTTCTAAAAATAGTCTAAATGAAGTATCAAACCCCACTTTTCTAAAATTTTATGTGTGGATATATAGAACGGTTCTTTTTAATGCCATCTCACATGAGGTGAGTCCCAAATATGCGTATGGTCCCACGTCAAGCGAGAGGAGAATTACAAATTACTCTTGGCCGCATATAATTGCAGTTGGCCACTACAAATTACTCTGTGCCGCATTGAATTGCACTTGGCCACGACGAATTACTATTGGCTGCGTAAAATTGCTCTTGGCCACGAAGAATTTTGAGACCATAATGTAATGTAATTAGTGGCGGCCAATTGCAATTTAAAGCGGGCAAGAGTAATTAGATGTGGCCAAGTGCAATTTGATGCAGCCAAGAACCATTTGATGCGTTCAAGAGTAATTCGAAGCGGCCAAAATTATGAAACATTAGTTTTAGTTCTTCAGTCATCTTTCTTCCAAACATTCATTATTTACAAGTATATTTCTAGTCTTATACCTGTAAATCTCAACTATAGAATAAATATGTACAAATTCGATGGTCCAAAATATAGAGAATTCAAAAACCGTTGCTCCATATTATATAGATTGCACTTTGGAATTCTGAAGAAAGACCACATTGTCCGCCCTGACTTCATCGGTAGGGCCGGCTAAAGGGGTAGGCCAGGGAAGCACGTGCTTCAGGCCCTCCCCAATTGAAATTTAAGAACCACAAAATAGGCCCAAACGGTGGAATTACTCATTAGAAACACTGAGGTGATCAAAAAAAGAAAAGAAAAGAAATGCTTGAGGAGTTGAGAACTATGGAGACTTAATTAGTACGTTTGCAGCAAAAAGTGCGAAAAGACTAATTTTCAAATGATGAATTTTGAGATATTGTAATAGTTGCATTTTTTTTTCTTTTGGATAATATGCTTCTATTTCGTAATGGTAAATCTTTTGTAATGGTTTTTTTTATTAGACTTTTTATAGACCACTTTTGTATGAAAAATATAGGGAGAACTCATTTAAGAAGTTCGCTTCTGGCCTCCAAAACTTATGAGCCGGCCCTATTCATCGGATAAATATTCTCAGTTGATGCCCTCTATCAACTGTGTTCGTTCCGATGTGGATCGAAAGATTCCGCTACTTAACAAATTAGGTGGATTGAGATTTGCAGACGGACAACCGAAAGGAATCCAAGAACCCTATAGTGCAGAAAGACCTTTGCCATGAAAGAATCTTGTGTGTAGACAAAGATTGTTGGAGTGTTTGATTCACAGGGATGATTCCTCGGCATTGTCAGTTCTAAGGAAACAGGTTTCTGCATTACATGTGGGAAGAGAGAAGGTGCACGACCTTGCTTTTGGACTGCTTTCGCTAAAGGAGATTGGATTGGGTACGGTTGATGACGAGGTTATTGTTGAACTCAGGAAGAAGTTGTTTTGTGAAATGGAAAAATTATTTCCACCTCCTCTGACACTTCCAGAAAGAAGATTGGAACATCTGATGGAAATGGCTGTTAGTGGTCAAATTGATTCATGCATGCACCATAATTTAGTTGATCCTGTATCACTCTACGAGGATCATCGATGTGGTCGAGATCAGATTCCTTCAGAAACCACTCATGTGAAACTCATAGCTAATTAAGTTTTACAGCTAACTATCTTATGAAGAGAAACTCATGCTTTACCTTTCAAAGCTTCCCTTACATCTGTTATTTTGATATCCATAAATACACTGTGTTGATATGGAGTTAAGGACATGCTTAAAATGTATAAGAACTCTGATACAATGGAATAGTGCAATTACGTACAACTTAGTTTTATTGGATTTGGAGGAAGTGCTTGGAGTGTATGCAATCCAATCTGTTATTTTCATATCTCTAGATTGAAAGGACAGATCCTGTTATTTTCACATCTGTAGATTGAAAGGACAGATCCTTAATGTGCCTAATCAGCCATCCTGCACCAGATTCATGGTTTCCAAATAGGATTTTTGTACTATGATTTTGAAGATGATAATAACTCTTAATTCTGTTGACTGTCACCCTAATAGGAAAGGCTGGCGACTTATTTTTCTACTAAACTCAGTTGTTGATTGCTGTTCTGTTTAACATGGAGAGCATGCTTGTCACATGTGAGCAACTCTGCTTTGCGTTCGGTCCTCCTATAATTTATCATGTATTTAAACTCTCTATTTTCCATGTGTTTGATTTGCCAAATTCATGTGTTCTAAGTTCTCCAAGTTATACGAACCAGAACAATTGCGTTAGGGGTGGCATGGAGAGTTTTAGAGCCTGTGCTTGCGAGATATTAGTGTCGACTGGAGAAATTTCAGTCTTATGTGCAGTTGTGAACTTCTTGTGGTATACTGCTTGTAATATTTTGGAACTGTTCCTTCTCGTACTCCAATTTAAGTTCTTTTTGTCAGGGGTTGCATACTGTTAGGATTCAAGTTTAGGTGTCATGGATTTGAATTTGAATGGGGTCTATTGTAAATCCTAGAAGATACATGTATTGAACTGATAATAATGGAAGTTTTATTTGTTTCGCTATCCTGCTTTTAGTTGTACATCCTACTCCTCGATACATTGTTCCAGATCTTGAGTGAACAAAAGAACGAAGTTTGGTTCGTCCAGTTTTCTAACAACGGGGAATACTTGGCGTCGTCATCAAGTGACTGCACAGCCATCATATGGAAGGTAGTATGTTATCACACCTTTCAGCTATGTGCATAAGAATTGTGAAAACAAGTTTTGTGTGATTACTTTTGTGGTTTCCTGTGATAGGATTGTTATTTATAACAGTTGATCATGTATATTTCTTGTACTCGAGGCGTTTTCGAGTAATGGAAAATGTTCTCTATTAGGATCTGGTAAAAAAATCACCTCTTTTTTCTAGGTGGATAGGTCATATATAGCATAGAATTAATGAAAATATGCAGTAGAAACACCAAAAAGCTATTCCCCTTAAGATCTTGTTAACTTTATAGGATCGAAAGCTCGTAAATCACATAAGACTTACACGTACGATTGAAGCGCAGCGGAATTAATTTGCTTCTAGCTTTTCACGATCTGAGGCCCGCTCTACAAGCACCGATTACGTTCACGAACACCGTCTTTTCCTCACGTCGGATAGAGGAGACTACCAGAGTCTGCTCTTGATCTCCACACCGCAAATCCTAGAGTTCTTAGATGGAAACCCTAGAGAGAGAAGATATTTCGCAGGAGAGTATTTTCTAGAGGAGAAGGAGAGATGAAACTCTAACTCTTTGTTATTGTCTATATCTCCAAATATCTGCAGGACTGAATTTATAGAATAGAGTCCAAGAGTTCAAAGTCTCCAAATAGATGTAGATGATCTATTATATTTGAACTCTCCTAACAGATAGAGATAAGGAGTTTGTCTCATCCTTCTAACCAACTCAATCACATAACCCATGTGGACGATCCATGTGGGTTGGGTCCGGTCCAAACCGACCCATTTTTCTAACAGATCTCAATACAGCAGTTTTTTTCCATCATGAAAAACTCAATTACCTCTCTCTGAGCTGAAGAATCTGCTTGAAATTTTTTTTTTTTGCATTGATTATACCTAAATCCCAAGTCTCCTACATGATTTGCCAAAACATCATGTTTATGATCTCAAGTGACCGTGATTGTTAGTTGTTTTAATGTTTTAACCATGTGTGCGAATTAGAAGTAGGCATCTTTCAGAATTATACCACATCCTTAATCGGAAGCATGGTCAAATTCAATGGAGCTGGTTTTAGAACAATCTAATACCCATCAAGTAAATCAGAAATTGCTGGATTTATTAACTCACTGGTTTTTGACTAAACCACTTGATAAAATTCAAAGCAGCATGTGGTCTACCCATCATGGGATATCGACGTTTTTTGTTGAGTGGATCAACATTCTTTTGGAAAGTTAGATTTCAAATTCTTATTAATATGCGTGCACACATTGGAATCGGGTTGATTGAGTGTTGGGCTTGTGCTTTTTACAACTTATCTGCTTTTCGAATTGCATCTTTTTTCGATAAGTCAAAGCACCTCAAGATCTCTGCAATTTTTTGGTCAAGGTGCTGGAAGATGGCAAGTTGACGTTGAAACACACACTACGGAGCCACCACAACCCAGTGTCTTTTGTTTCATGGAGCCCTGACGACAAGATGTTGCTCAGATGCGGAAACGTAGAAGTCCTCAAATTATGGGACGTGAAATCAAGTACATGCAAGCACACCTTTGGGGAGTCACGGGTTCACGGTTAATTAGCTCATGTGCCTGGTTCCCCAATTCAAAGCGACTCGTCTGTGGAAGCTACGACACAGAAAAGGGCATCTAAATGACCGTGAACTGTGTGAGCTGGAACCATAAGAGGCCCCAGATGCTAGCATCCACGAGCGATGATCAAACCATCCGTATATGGGGACCAAGCTCTTCTAAAAAGGATATGGAAATGCTATTCTTATGCATGTATATAATTTTTCTTTCGTCTTATTTTCCTTATTCTGGTAAAATTGTAAATATGTGGCTTCCAGTTCGTTTATAGTTTCCAAATTTTGGAACCTCTCTCCTTTGTAAATCCCTGGTTTTTCCCACTCTCTCCCCCTTTGTAAGTTGGCCTATTTTTTGAAGTGGAGGTAGTGTTTCCAGTAAACCTTACGCTCAAATAAGCTTTGAGCAAGCATGTTTAACTTTCTGGATTCTGATCCACTACTAACATGCACATGACTTGTGGAGATTACTGTACCAATTTCAGTAGCTGTAGTGATCCAGTTTATCCTTACTCTCTTCGTCCCTGCACGTAATGGTGGGCGGTGGGAACTTAACGGCATACTTGTTTGGAGGATATAGAAGCCGGATATGAACTACACCCGGATATAGAAATCCTCGAACTGCCGTAAGAATCATGGTTTTTTTTTTGGGTCTCCCAAGTCAATTTCGCACTCTGTTCTCAAGCTTTGCTTAAAATAATCCCACTGCACAATAAAAAATCAACCAATTAGTAGCTAATTAAAGCCAACTAATTGAAGCTAATTGCACAAAATTATTAATACATCAATCAAATTATTTAGCAGACACATTTTCAAGAGAATATACTAAGCATTGGGGAAAAAAAACACAAACAAACAACACCATACACACACGAAGAGCGTGTTTGATAGCAGATTTCATTTTGGGAGGATTCATAATGAGATGAGATTAGGATTGAGATTGACAGTGAAGTGGGATTACTAATGAGGGGATGAATAATTTATTCATGTTTGTTTTGTGCAGGATTAGATTATAAGATTGTTAATAATGTGTTTGTTTTGAATAGGATAGGATAGGATTAAATTACTTGTTTTTAATTTTACCCTTACAATAAGAACGCCATTTTCATTATTTTCGTTTTATTTTTGTGTTCACTTCTATTTCAAACCACGATTTTAATGGTTTTAAGTATTTTTTTTACTGTTGGAATAATGGGATGGTTTTACAAGGAGTATTTTTTTTACTTTTGGAATAATAGGAGCCGTTGGATTGCATCTGCTCCGTAATTTGCTGTGTTGGAATAAGAAAAGCACTGGGTAGTAAAAGCACTAGATAATTTGTTTTAGCCTCCATAACATCGATCTCTTTCATCACTCTCTTCTGATGTCACAGCCGAGCAACAGCAAAACTCACTCTCTCTCTCTCTCTCTCTCTCTCTCTCTCTCTCTCTCTCTTGTTCTCGCAAGAGCCATTGACAACCAGAAGAAAAGAAGAGGAAGAAGAAAATTGGAATAAGTTGATTCTGAGGAGCTCTGCATGTTCTCTATCTCAAACATCTATCACACCGATTAATTGACCTCCGGCGACTTCGATTGTCACACAATCCGGTGACTGAGGTTCAAAATTTTTGATTTGGTTGAATTTCCATTTTTTAGGGTTTTTTTAATGGAGGAGTGAAAAACGGCCGGGGAGCCATTTTTGCGTTGGAGATGAGGTCATTTTTGTCTTTCTTGTTCCAAACCCACCGGATGGGATTATTAGTAACGCCCCCCTTAGGATGGCTAATCCGGTGAAAAGGGGGGATTCATAGTCCTAACTCAAAGGATTAACAATTTCACCCATCAAAATCAAAATAAACAAGAATTTTGAGGAGACCTCCACCTTTAGTTCTCCAATCCCATGATTGAACAATTTCGTGCGTAGTGCGTGCATTGCCACTAGTGGAATTATAAGAGGAAAGGAGGAGGAGAAGTGGGGCAAATTAGAATAGAAAGGTAAAAAATACTGTACAACGTATGGGTTGATGTTGTAATTTGTGAAGAGTAGAAGATGACCGCGTTGGCACAATCCATCTTAAAAAGCCCTAGCCCCCGAAAATAGCCCCTATCCTTCTAGTCTTGGTTAGAGATGGCAAGCAATATCGTCGGGTCAACGCCGGCGGCATCGTCGGTTTCTCCCAACCTTCCACCGGAAAGAGAAGAGGAGAAAGAGAGATCCGTATGTATCATCGCCGTAGGCGATCCTTCCAGTCTTCGGAAGTACAACTGGTACGCATTCGATGTCTCCGACGACCCTAACCATAACCAACCTCGTCCCTCCGTCCTCGACCTCACTCTACCGCCTGCTCTCTCGCCTTACTATCGCAAAATCCCCAGCTACCTCCTTCCTTTTCATGAAGACGATGATTATGCATCCGTCAATCTCGAACCTATAGCCACTAGCGATTTTGACGGCTGGGCTAGAAAATTCCGTTGGGTTACAGGCTGGGCGGTTTTGGGTCCCACCACCACCACCACCACCACCAAAAAGCCTTTTACTTTATACCGCCTTTGCGCTGATGGAAATCTGACCTCTATTGAGGATCCGGGAACTTCTGTGCAACGTATCAAACTTAGCAATGGTGGTGGTGGTGTTAGTGGGCGTAGCGGGGAATGGGAGAGTGTTGCTAAAACGCCTAGTCCTGTTAAAGAACCCAGCTGCCTAGTTCTCCGCGGCAAGCTTTATTGTCTGGGTGGTTTCACCTTCTCCACTAAAGACCCAGAAGGAAGGATGGCCCCCTGGCCGTGGGCTATGGCCTATGACCCGGGCGTAGGAAAATGGGAGCCTCTACCCGACCCTCTATGTCGTCCCAAGGATCGGGATTGTCCTACGTTCACAGCAGCTCTTGACGGCGGCCAATGGGGTCCGGGTATTGTGGTAGCTTGGAATGGTCTCCTTCAAATCTACCATGTCAATGCAAGAAGCTGGGGAATTCAACCGTTTGATTGTGATCACGTCTTTAGCCGCCCTCGAAATGCGAGGCCCAAAAATAAGGGTGGAGGGCGAGCTGTGGCTGTTGAGAACATGTTGTATTGGTACGTGGTGAAAGAGCAGTGCCTAGTTGGATATGATTTAGTGACAGAGAATTGGTTCCGGGGCCATTTACCCATGCATAACCACCACGACTATATACTCTGGGACGATCACTCTCCTCCGAGCTTGGCTCATCTCGGTCGAGATGGAGTTGACTACGAATTCTGCTTGTCTTGGGTTTCACAGCTGCCCCCCAGGCCAAAAATGGAAAAAGAAGCCTGTATATCTCGCCTTCACTGCTTGAAAGTTTGTGTTTTAATTACTAACAAAATCATCCGAAAGACAGGAATTTTCCACTTGGAGGTCTCCATAATTTCCTGCCAATCTTACTTAGTGGATGGAATCAAGACTTTCCGTGGTGCCATGTTGGTGTAAGCATCTTCTTTTTCACCATTCTTGTTTTTGCTTTACCCAGCTTAAACTTAAATCGAGGTTTTCATAATTCCAGGGATGGTAATTTGGGATACAAGACCTCACCGATGTTTATGTTATGTCAGTAGTTTCATTTTTTTTGGTACAGTACCAACATTTTTGTGCCCTATATTATAAGCTTATTTTAAAACCCTCTTGAATTCTCATTGCAGCACTGAAACGTCCTTTGGTTGTTGTTATATATATATATATATATGCAAACTGCTACGGAGTATTTCACTTCACTTAGAATGGTTCTTCTTTTCCTTCTTTCTAAAGTTGCTTTTTTAATATTGTGACTGCTTCTATTTTCATTGTCCTTTGGATTTCTTTGCTCTGGAACGAGGCAATAACCCATCCAAACATCTATTTTTTATCCTAGGAAATTCCTATCTTCTGCTTTTATTCTGAATTCTATAATTCAGATGAGTCACCCACCATTTTTTTGTTTATATTTAGGTGCTTCAAACTGCCTTGAACACTCGAACCTTCCTTTTGTCATTGCATTCTGATTACAGCTTATTTGCAAATATGCAGAAACTTCAGAAGCAGCACAACTGTATCCCACATGAACACTATGTTCAGACCTTATTTGCACTATTCGACGAGGATAGAAAAGGAAACCCGTAACCACGCTTTCACTTACATAAGACATTTCAACAACTAACGGAAGAGGGAATGCACCTTTACCATAGGGCATTGGAAATAGACCAGGAAAGCCATTCCTTGAGGGAGGGAAACTAGGCCAAACGCTAGGAGGAGGAGTCAGCCCTTAGCCTTAGCCCAGTACTTCCTTTAGTAATAAAAACCTTGCTTGTTGACTAGCGGTCTGTCTATTCCAGACTTCCAAGAGTTCGAGTGTTGAAAGTGTAGCCTCTTCAAGCTATCCAATAGCGAATCTCTCCTCTCCTTAAGCACTGTAGTAAACTCTCTTCAAGGAATCGGCTGCAAGGAATCCTGCCTAAAACCTGCGAAGAATTGGCTACTCGAGCTCACAACATGGAGCTCAGCATCACAGCAAATGGAAGGCAAGGTCTACCAGTACGAGATTCTCGCACCATAGGGAATAAGCCAAACATTCCCAAAGAGGGCAAACCCATAGTCAAAAGGAGAAAGGAAGGATTCCATGACGGTGAGAGCTGCACCATTCAAGATCTCTACTAAACCCAAGGGAAAGCAAGTAGAGAAGTTCACCCCTCCACAGGGGAAGGAGAAGAAGAGGCTCATGTTGAAGGAGATGCAAGAAAAGGTGTATCCCTCCCCGGATTCAGAGGTACCTTCAATGTTTGATCGAAGCCTGTGCACATGGTGTTCAGTATACACTGTCGCACGAACCGCTTCACTTTTTTAGGGACATGCCTTTCTTTTTCGCCTGTTACACAGCAAACCGATGACTTTTATCTAGACTCAACCAAGCTTTTCGTTCGAGTGAAAAGGAAAAGCCGCAGCTAGCCATTGAAAAGAATGCATATTTTTCAATCAAACAAGAGCAAAGCTTCTACAACAGTAGGCGACTAGTCGCTTCTGGCGAAGCTGCGAATTCATGAGAAAGTGAATGAACAAGCCATGCTCCTAAAAGGAGTGACCATCTTTGTTTTCTTCCCTTCCCCCTATCCCTTCAAAGCCCCTTGTGTAGATTGGGCACTAGCGCTTTACTAATACAATGGAAAGTTAAGGCTCTTCTGTTGAGTGAAGCTGCTAGCCTACCCTTCTCGAGCCTACAACAATAGCTTATGCTTACCAAGCCTAATCTACTAAAATAGGGCTACATCAAGCATTCCCCCTTCATTTGTTGTGGGTCACGCCTCACCACAGGCACTGAATGAATGAAATGAGTGGAGATCTTCCTTCCCCCTTGCTAATTACCAGGAACTTTGTTGCCACTAGTGGCGAAGCAAAATTAGACTGTCCCACCCAAAAAGAACTCGGAGCCTAAAGAAAAGGGAGTTTAGTCTACAAGAAGCTGGCAAAGCTTTAGCCATTGGACCACATCCATCTATCCTACCTAAACAATAACCCTTTTCTTGTTCGTTCTTCGAATGACACTAGTGGAGACTAATTCCTTTCGGCTAATGAAGATACTACTCCAATCTTCCCATTCATTCCTAGTGGATCATTCTTCTCCCTAAGAATTGAACGAACCAAGTTCACTTATACAAGAGCGAGGAATAAAAACCAACAATGAACCGCCCCTTCCTCCTCCTTTGGAGTGTATGTGAATGTATGATAATAGCTCAATTGGCCCTTAACCTAGTCAAGCTCGAGCAGTCACTGCACCTTGTTGAGCCTTGTTCATTTGTAGCCCCGGTCTTCTCGGCAAGCTTAATTTATGATAACTCTTTCTTGTTCCGGTCATTAATGACTGAAGTTATTCTTTTCAGACTTTGATTGCTTATAGGATCAGTAGCTCCAATAGGGAATCTTATTGGTGTTTTCTTCTTTTATCTTTTGTTAGATGAATGATCTTGATAGTGAACTTGAGAAAAGAATGGTGGCATACAGTTCGTGGAATGAATCTGGGACGAATATGGAAAACAAAGGTTGGCACCCGTGATGTTTAACTAAGCAAATTCAGGTCCTCGGCAAATCAAACGAATAAAGGTGATTGTTTCTTGCATTTCCCGTTTCTTGTCAATTAAGAAATAAGACGTGTCATGGTGCAGGGCTAGTCTGCGCGGAACTTTTTTGTACCTATCTAGTCCAATTTTCTAGCTATCATCAATTTTTGTGCTTCATTTTGAAATTCTGTTCTGCATATTCAGTTCTTGCTAAATGCTGGTCGGACCTACGTCTTTGTGAAAGGAAATGTATCGAGTGCTTTTTTCCCTATTTAGTTGTTTTCACCCGTGCTTTCTTCTGCTTGTCGGATTAATGTAGAAGTGCATACTAGGGCCTACGGCTTGTGTCACTCGCTTAAGTTAGTGTCACTCGCTTAAATTAAAACACATATTGCCTTTGATCATATGCCCATCCTTCTTTGTGAATTCGGAAAGCCCAAAACGGCAAAGCCTAACCATGTTTGAACCGTTAAGCATCTTAACCACCACTAACAATAATTTTTTTTTTTTAACCAGCCTGAAAATGCATATATTATATATAAGGAAACATACAATAAAAGATGACACTACTGGTTCGAAAATACAGAAAGAACAAATAAAAAGAACAAAACCAAAAAAGAAGAAAAAGAAGTAAAGCCGCCTAGAACCAAGACACCGGAGCCGGACCCGTCGAACACACTTGTGAAGAGGGTTGGAGAGGCCGAAGTTGAGAGGCCAAGTATGAACACAAAGCAGACCCTCCTGAATGACCCGCCGCACCAACTCGAACTTGTCCCGCCGCAGATTGAAAGCAGAAGCCGATGCAAACGCCGTTTTCGTCGCTGGTGAACTGGTTCCAAGAAAACAAACCTAGAATCCTCGATCAGGCTCCTGTGTCCAAAAATGATGGGAAGAGTGGGAGGTTTTAGCTCCCAAAGAAGAGAGTCTCAACCACCTCACAACCATAGGCGCAGAAAGAAACAGGAATAGAGGAGAAGTCTGGAGATGAGAGATTGAGAGGAGAGGAGGAAGGAAGATGGAGGAAAAGGGGTGAAAAAGGAGGAGGCGGCGGGGAAGGGGGGAACCCCACCCCAGAGCTTCTCTCTCTAAGCGTTCTTTCTAAGCTTTGGAAAGTGCATTCTTCACCACTAACAATTTGTTTACACAATCGTCTTGTTATCAATATTTTCATTTTCTCCACCTGTAGTTTTCGTCACCATCTAGATTTTTATATTATTTGCTTGAATTAACTGTGTTCTATTTGAGTTTTCTTGTGACTACTTGTGTTTTGTCTCACAGGACATCAATTTCGTGTACTACGAGAATGAGCACCGCCCAGAGTGCCGCCCAGAGTGGTGCGGTAACAATTCTACCTGCGTTCCCTGTTTATTATTTGCAACGAAGTTTTCTTGAGGCGCTGCCATGTGCCTTTTGAGCGGGGGAGTTCTCGGCCCTTACGATGCCTCTCTATTATTACACAGCCGTGATTTTCCTCAATGCCTCTGACCACCTGTGTTTTTCCACAGCATATCTAACCGTCAACTTGTTATAGAAAGAGGAGTTCGTGAATAGAAATGTTCAGGAAAGTTTTGATACAACACAATCCAAAAAAATTTAACTGCGGCTACGTCTGCATGCAACATTTGCCGATTTTTTGGCACCTTTGTTTTTTTTTTTTTTGGGTCCTTTTCTCTTCATTTCTACTAGTACTAGATTTGGTGTAATTTTAACATCAAATCATTCGAGTGGACGCCTACAATCAAAAAAGTTCATATATACGACGATTGAACACATAAATATAACCAAAATTACAATGCATTCATTTGATTGCTACTTTGTTATATATGGTACTAAAAAAGAAATTAGTGTTGCGAAATTGTCTAATGATTTGTTAAAGGAGTATTGTTTGAAAGATAAGCAAGCCAATCTTTTGGTTGTTTGGGACAAGTCTCTACTGTGATCGAGAAAAGTCCCCTCTTTCGGTAAAATTGCGAAGGATGAGTACTGTGCCTACTGTCACAAAACAGGGCATTGAAAGAGGGATTTGCATGATTTTGAAACAAAGAATGAGAATCACACCAATTTCAGTTATGCATGCTAAGAGGATGGCGATGTTGCTTTGGGGTTCCACGCTTGTTCGCCGTTCTGATGATGAGTGTGGATTGTTTATCTTGGTTACACTTATGGTATGTGGCCCAATAGAGATTGATTTTTCAGCTTTCAGGAGTTGATAACTTGTGGATTCATAGAACACTGGGAGCATTTCATTCCATTACTTGCATTAAAATTTCGAGATTTTGGCCATGGGAAGATCGAAGTCGCCGGCTTCAAAGATATTTCTATGCGTCTCTTTCTAGATTCTCTTTCTATGTGATGCTGGGAGTAATAAAGGTGGAATATTTTAGGTACTTCACTTAAAACAAGGCTTATGCAGGTAGGGTTTAACACGGAGTGCCTAGACTGGTAAAAGGAGACAAAAACGAGGCCGGCTTGTAAGTATCGCATAATGTATTGGTGGCCTTATACAGTCTTGTTATTACATTTGTCTGAATTGCTGGCACAAATGAATTTGAGAATGCATCATCTACTCTCTTTTTTTAAATAAATGTGGTTTGATCAGTTATTATATATGTCGAATTAAAATACTTTTTTACGTGAATAGCATTCTACGCAACCATAAAGTATGAGCATTTTGGAAAATCATGTTCATTGACCCAAAATCTACCACATGTACCGTATAATTCAACCGTAGTACTCATATTTTATTTAATCAAAGTAGATAAAGAGCCGACCGAAATCTCAAAGAAATCCTAACCGTCAACCATGATGCTGCATGATTTGCACTCTTGGCCTTGCCAGTCATTATAAATAGCACCATCCATTAGGCTTCCACAAATCATTAGAACCAATTACACATCCACTTTGTTCCGGCTAAATCTGTAGTACTTGTTAATCAATGTTTTGGTTATGTTTCCGTTTTCTCAAAAGGAGAAAGAGGCAACGCCACGACAATGGAAGAAGAGAAGCACCACCGGGGCCTCTTCCACCACCACGAGGTCCACGAAGAGGAGAATAAAAGCCTCCCTGATTATCTTGTGGTGGATAACACACCCTCTAATTACGAGGATAACAGCCCTCCTAATTATCTTGTGGTGGATAACACCCACCCTGATTTTTGAGAAGGAAGAGAAGAAGCACAAACATGATAAGCACCTCGCTGAGCTTGGTGCTGGAGCCTATGCCTTGGTAAAGTTTACATTTATGTGCTAAAGTTTATATGTCGATGTTACCAATTTATGGGTAGTGAGGTATGGTTAGAATTTCTAACCTAATCGCGTGACTGTTAATATTACTAAGAAATATATTGTACTCAAGAACATAGAATTTTCGTGTTAATCGGTATGTGACGTTTTAACTCTAAATAAGTCAGAGATGGAGATTTTTCACTGAAAGAAATAGTTCTCATAAACAATATTAACGAGGAAATTACACAACACCAGACCAAAAGTTATGGCGCTTTTGCGAATGTCATATTGTAATTAAGGAAAATGCACGTTCTTTAATTTAGAATTTATGGCACAAACCTGAACTTTTCGATGGTTCGAGCCGTATCATCCTTGCAATTAAAAAGCGTCCTGATGGGTTCTTTATTTTCAGCAAGTACTACATAACCAGAAAGCAGACCATAAATTTAGGACCCAGCTTCTCTGCAGTTGGACTACGCCGTTTCATCATAATCATTCATCTTTACATTCAACGGTCTAGATTTTTAAAAAAAAACTCTTTAGACGGCTAGGATCATGTGGCCGGCACTCATAGTCCAACAATAGACTACAAAGAAGCCAGATTCTAAATTTACCCGAGATCTGGCGTAGATCAATTTTGACGGAGACGTACATGTTATTGGGTTAATTTTATGAGCTACATCATTGTGTATATGTTACTTGGGTAAGTTTCTTTTCTTTACTGTACACATTCTTATTACTTTTTGGTATTTTAGTGGGGACAACTCACACAGAATTTTCATTTTTTCTTTAATTACTATTCGGGTAGATAATTACTAGAGGAAGAAATAGAGCCGCAGCTGGAGCAGGCGGATATGTCATCTATGAGCCACCATGAGGAGAAAATGGATAAAGAGGAAGACGAAGAGTCCGACGGAAAGGGGCACCGCCACCTCTTCTATTTTTTAGTAATAATTAATTAGCTCTATGTTTACCATAAATAATTATGTCTGTGATCTTTTGTTTGTTTCATTGTCTCTATGTATATATCTTTGAAATTAAGCTAGCGTGTAAGAGGGGTTATATAGAATGTCACAATAATATTGTGTGAATTTTTCGCATAATGTCAACTCTCTTGTGGATGATAAAATTTTCAAGAATTGTATGGTTCCTTCACCAAACAATAGATTGATCAAAAATATTTTTCCTAGTCAACAAAAAGGGATCTTCAGTTGTTTCGTTTAAGAGTGAAAAGCTCATACCGTCGTACAACACCACAATTTCATTTTGAACATGCTATTACAATTTTGGTGTTCATATACCAAGCATACACAATTATTTATGTCTGATTTCCTAGATCTTCTCCGATTTTGCGGCATAGGATTTTTTAATTTATTTTTGCAGAATACTCCCCTTCTCTTTTTCATTGATCCTTTTCTGATGCGTATTTTTAATTGGGTCACTGAATAATGTGATCTAGTGAATACGTTTTTGGATTTTTTTTTCACCAATCGAAAGATCTCAATTAGCTCTTCTCGTACAAGAACCCGAGGAACGAAATACTAACAAATATGACTACTTTTTTTTTTAAGATGTCTGAAATAATAAAATAGACCAAAGAATATAGAACAGGACAATAACATGAGGCTCAATTTACTGTGTCTCCAAAGGCTAGCTAAACCTCTTCCTATATTTTAGAGCAAGTTTATCAGTGTTTAGGTAAATTATCTTGTGAATAGTTCACAACTCTATTTTACCTATCCATTTTTTCCTATCACGCAGCCTCTTCACAATATTCTCTACATCCATTAAATATTGAAAAATATTACAATTGCATTATATCTATATGTTCATATGTATCGATACACACGTATATGGTATATATACCATACCTCTATATTTGCAAATTTATACACTTCATTCAACCCAAAAACTAGATCAATGACGCTTCTGGGCACTATGGGTTGCAACCAAACAGATCCGTTCACCTCTCCCTTGGTTGTTTTCAGGTGGTGATATAGTGAGGGAGTCAGTAGGTGAAATCATGGGAAAGGAGAGAGAGAGAGAGAGAGAGAGAGAGAAAAAAAAAAAGGGGGGGGGGGGGGGTGTGGGACAAATAAACTAATGGGTAACTGGTGAATAGTGCTTTGGTAAAACAAGCAAAGCACCGTAGCAAAATGCATTCTCTTGACTTGTATACCAAATCTGTTGCAAGTGAATTTTTTGTGTTTTTCTTAGGTAAAATAACTAAAAAGGCATTATACATTATCTAGTGTACTTGCTATTAGCATTGTAAATTTGGCACAAGGTTTACCAATAGGTAAAATTTAAGGACTCCTTCCGCTGCGAGGGCTTAAGGTGTCGATGTTTTACAACCGCGCCACAAACTTTCCCGAGGACCACTTGCCCAATCGGTAGACCACTTGTTGATGCTGGACGTCCACTTTGCAACGTCCAGAAATGGGCTAGTCTGATATGGGCTTAAAAAAAAATTTAGACCAAAAGTTACTTGATTTCAATTTTCCATTGGACTCTACCAAAGTTTGGGCCAAGGATTCATATTAGACAAGAAAAGGTTCCACTTGGGCCACTGTATCAAATTCTCAAAAATTGTACATGGGCCAAAGCCTAAAGCAATGTTCGGACAAAAGAGAAAAGGTTCCACTTGGGCCACTGTATCAAATTCTCAAAAATTGTACATGGGCCAAAGCTTAAAGCAATGTTCGGACAAAAAAAATGTTTGTTCCAAAGGTCTTTGTGTAAAAATAAGTTGCGTGAAGTAATCCAAATAGTATAAATTATCAAAGGGAGTTTAATAAGACATTTTAATAGAGCTTTTAAGAAATCAATTTATTCATAATAAATAATCAAAATCAAGTATTTCTAACAAAAACTTTTCAAAAATAGTTGAGATTGGTCTCATTTTAATAAGACATTGTCTCTTTTGAGTGATATGAATTTTATAACAAATACTCAAATAGATGACAAATATAAGTGTAAATTACGAATTATACTCATTTTGAAACATGAATGGTTTTCTGGAGGTTCTTCTCTATGTTTTCTCCTATACTCTAAATACAAACGGTGAAATTCTCATCCTCTCAAATAGAGGAGGGTTAAGAGGATGGGTATGGAGTGATATAGTACTCTCAAAAGAAGATATAGAATATGGGTTGGAGATGATATAACCGAGAAACATGAACCGACTGGAAAAATTGTCCGAAATTGTTGGTTTTTGATTGGTCTAAACCTGACCCTGGTTGTCCGTCTAGAACTACACTCGATCGAACCAAGACCGATATAGGATCCAACCAACCCACAAACTGAATAAACCAAGGGGTTTTATACTTTTTGTTTTTTAAATTTTGCCCTTGGACCAATATGGTCTGTTGATTTCTACTCCTACAGTGATATCTAAGAACAACTCCAACGGGGTTTTAAAATAACCAGTCATTTTAGCACTCAAAAGTGGTTAGATGCCAAATTTTGAAGTGCAATTTTGTTCCTTCTCCTTAAAATCCCTTTTAGTGGTTGAAATGGTGTAGGTCACCTTTGCAATATACTTTTTGATAAGTATGACATCATTTTGTAGTGGGATCCACACCATTTCAACCAATAGAAAGGAATGTAATATTCATCATCTTTTAAGGAGGGTAGACAAAATTAAATTTTAAATTTTAACCACCACCTCTCCATTGGTTGGTTCTAAGATAGAACCCCAAGAGTT
>BPLS01000441.1:26936-62890 GCA_019656275.1 Rhododendron kiyosumense
GGTGTTGTTTTTCGATGTCATTATTTTCGGATGGAATCGTTGTAAGTGCCATTTCACATTTTAATGGAATATACTTCGATTAAAAAAAATGGACAAATTGTTGGCTTTGTGATGAGTTGGTGTTGTTTTTCCTTGTTATTATTTTCGGATGGAATCGCTGTAAGTGTCGTTTAGCATTTTAATGGAATATACTTCGATTAAAAAAAATTAACTTATCACGTTGATTTTTCAAATTCTATGTTTTTTGGTCTTAAAATGTTTGTTTATACTATATTTCTAGTATGAGTAGTGCACACCAGAAAAAAATCTTAACAAAGGCAAGTAACTCTATCTATTAGAAGGGAGGAAGGAGTGGGCTACATGGCACAAGCAAAAGACTGGGACAGGGAAGTGGGACAGGCAAGCTAGGACAGGGGATCCGGAGCCTTCCTTGAATTGGTGTGTTCAATAAAAAAAATTATCAAATGAACTATGTTAGTCCACCTACTTTATTCGTTACTTTGACTGGTACCTTGGTATATTGCAATATACGTTTAGTATCAAGTCTCACATCTAACCGGTAATCTTTCTTTATATCCCTCTTTCTTGAACTTACTAACATAGTAACATATTATTTGGTTACTTGTGGGCTTGATTTTGCTTGCTTAATGAAAATGTAGTTTAGAAATATGAATATACCATACGGACGAATGTTCACATTACCCTATATTTGGTGTGACACATGGACTTGCTCTTTTTAAATGGATTTCAACCTTAAAATTACGTTATCTCCTTAAGACTTAAAAAGCTTGCTGGTAGAAGAAGCAGCCTGACTAAAGAAACATGGCGGGGATAGATGATACTTATGCTTAATGGTCACTACTAGCAATGTTTTGAAAACTGGACCGGTGAGCGAACTGGAGAAGGGACCGGGTGGATGGGTCACCGGTTCAACCGCGATCGAACAGGAATCGAACCGTGATGTCATAAATATATATATTAAAAAAATTAAAATATATCTAACTAATTAAAATGAGCATATAAAAATATAGAACATGCACGGAAAGCTCGGAAAAATAGATGTATCCCTTATTATTGGCTTATTTTTATCTTTATTAAAAAAAATTAGATTTTTCTTATAAGAGTGATACAATACACACACACGGAGGTTTTCAATCTAGGGCCTCTAGAGAAAGGAGTGATCTGTAATCTTTAAAAAGGTTTACTTTCATTATAAACTAAATTTTTTTGAGTAATAACATATGAACCTCCAATTTTTTTTTAAAGATTACATATCGACCCCAGCCATCTCTCATCCGTGTCCCTTGTCAAAATGCTTGTTTACTTCCTTTGGAGTTATGCTAATAATGTCTGTTTACTTGCATTCTTTTGGAAATTCCTCATATTTCATACTTTGCCGTTTTATAGCCTTTCCTTTCAAGCCTTATTTTGTATCTATCATTTGGCAAAGTCTACGATTGATTTGTGTTGTATGATCTATTTTTAGTTTACCCGGCAGCACTGTATGTGCTATAAGATGACTTGACTGACTAATAATTTGGAAGCATTTAAACTAATTGTTGTTTATGCCCTCTAACACAGCCTTTGGTAAATAGATGGATTATTTCCAATTATAAGAGCACTATTATCACGTCCAATTCCCGTTGGTATTGGGTGTGTTTGACATGGGCATGAAGAGAAATGCTATACTAGGGTTGAAAAGTTACATTAAGTCTTGTGAAACGCTTAAATTTGTTTTTAGCACGCTAACATCGGACTTCTTGTTCCATTTGGGTGGAATTTTTTGGAGCCATTAATTTAGACCGGCATAGCTTTGTTTCCCGTTGTTATAATACTAAGAAAAGTGAAATCGTGAATGTGGTCTTGTATGCTTAGTAGAGTCATATTCTAACCATATGGAAGTTTGTTACCACCATTATGTGTCGATTATGGCACTGAGTAGTTGAAATTTGAGCTTTTACAAACCTTAATGATGTTTTTACGTTTAATGATGATCTGTGGATTCTTCCGGTTCAGCATGATGGAAATTCGTAATGACTAGTGCTATGTAATTACTTGTGGAATGAAAACTGTGTCTTGACTCTTGCCAGTTAACTCTCGAAAAAAAAAACTCAGAACTGTTTTTTTAGTGTAAAGTGTGCCCTTGGCCTATCTATCCGTTTTTGTGTCCGACATGATCATTTAGACGTCCTATGATCCTTTTTTTTTTTTTTTTGCTCAGCTAAAGGAAAATTTTATTGAACTCGACAAGGGTACATCGAGAAAAGAGGCCACTTATGTCCCGCCCCCAAAAATAGGGCAAGAGACCAAATGGTAAAATGAAAACAAACTAGAAAAAAAAACAGAGGAGGGACTTCCAGCAAGTCGGTTGGAATCCCGAAATTCTGTAATTTCAATTATATCCTCATGCGCCTGATCACCTCTATTCCCCTTTTGAATTCTTCCACTGAGTATTCCGTGACATTATGCTTTGCCTTGATCCAAAACGCTACCCTAGTTTTGATCAAGTCCACCACTTCATCTACATCCAGATGCTTGTTATTGAATATAACCTCATTTCTGGCAATCCAAATTGACCACAAACCTGCAAACAGAATTAATTCCCAACATTTCTTTTCCAGGTTTTTGAAGGAATTATTAAACCACATAGCTATGAAGTCCATGATTGTTGGAGGACAGATCCATAGTACACCCCACCACCTCAATATACCCGTCCACACTTCCCATGAGAATCTGCAATGGAGAAGCAGGTGTCTTGGGGTTTCACAAGCCTCTACACATAGGGGGCATTCCTGCGCCCCTTCATCTGAAATCAGCCCTCTGTTTACCAAAACTGACCTTGAAGCAATTTTATCTTGAGCCGCCATCCAAACAAACACCACCACCTTGGGTGGGGAGAGGTTCTTCCAAATACGGTGAAGGTTTGAATCAACATTATAATTGAGTTCCTCCCATTTGGTGTATACAGATCTTACAGAGAAAGAATTGCTCTTGTCCTTGGTCCATAATAGAATGTCGTCTTGATCCCTTACTAAGTTGATTTCCGACAGCTTGTGTTGTAACTGAATGTAACTCACATTCTCCCAATCATGTAAATTCCTTCTGAAGTTAAGTGGCCACCATCCAAGTGTTGATCTCTCTCCTATGTCAGCAATTCTGGTTTCTTGTTGTAATGATGCCGCATAAAGTCTAGGGAGTTGGCTTCTAAGACGAGTCTCCCCAAGCCACTTGTGTTCCCAAAATTTTGTTAGGTTGCCCGATTTGACCTCAATCTTGAAGCCCTCATGAAGGTACCTGCCAAATTCCGAAGAGATATCGCCCACTGAACAAATATCTTTCCAAACGTTTGACGCTCTCGTAGGCACTGGGAGCTGCGGTAACCATTCACTATTGTCCAACCCATACTTCATAGAGATCACCTTATGCCATAAAGATCCTTTCTCCTTGTAGAATCTCCACCACCATTTCGCAAGGAGAGATAGATTATGATCCAGTAGTTTCTTGATACCCAAACCACCCATTTTCCTGCTTTTCGTTAAACAACTCCATTTCACCAAATGTAACTTCTTTTTCTCCAATGTGTCTCCCCAAAAGAATTGCCTTTGAATTTTCTCAATGGACTTGGCCACAAAGATAGGCATTTTGAACAAAGACATATAGTAGATAGGTAAGTTGTTGAGAGATGATTTAATTTGAGTTAATTTACCCCCTTTGGTCGTGCGCCTCCCTTTCCACTTTGAAAGTTTCTTCTTGATCCTATCCACAATAGGCTGCCATGTACTAATTCTTCTTGGGTTTGCACCTAGAGGAAGTCCAAGGTACTTCAGGGAAAGTTTGTCCACTCTACACCCCATTCTGTTGGCCATTTGGTTAAGAGTAGTTTCTGGAATGCTTATGCCACACATTACACTCTTCGAGAAGTTAATTTTAAGCCCTGACAGTAGTTGGAAACATCGCAGAATTCTTTTGATATTACTGATTTCCTCTATGTTGTTCTTGCAAAAAATGATGGTGTCATCTGCATATTGAAGATGTGTTAAAACAAGACCCTCATTCCCAATACTAACGCCACTGATTAAACCCACTTCTTTTGCCCTCTTTCCAATAGAACATTTAAAGCCTCTGCAACTATGGTAAAAAGGAAAGGGGATAATGGGTCTCCTTGTCTTATACCTCTTTGGGATTTGAATTCATTAGTAGCAGAGCCATTTATGAGCACAGAAAAAGAGACAGTTGAGATGCATTCTTTCACCCATGAGCACCATTTGACACCAAAACCCACATTGTGCAGCATATCCAAAAGAAACTCCCAATTTATAGTATCATAAGCCTTTTCAAAATCAAGTTTTAGGATTAGACCACCTTGGTGACTCTACTTCCAGTGGTGAACTATCTCATTTGCTATCAGGACCCCATCGAGGATTTGTCTACCATTGACAAACGCTGTTTGAGCTTCCCCAATCAGAGCTGGAAGAGTCTTCTTTAGCCTGTTTGTTAATACCTTTGACAACAATTTGTATAAACCTCCTACCATACTTATTGGTCTGAATTCCCGAAAGTTTATAGGTCCATCAACCTTAGGTATAAGAGCAAGGAAAGTGGAGTTAATACCAGAAACTAGTTTTGCATTGGAATGGAACTCTGCAAAAAAATCCAGCACATCCTTTTTCATGAAGGGCCAAGCTTTCTTGAAGAAAGAGAAATTAAAGCCGTCTGGCCCCGGCGCTTTGAGTGAGCTGCAGCTCTTTAGGGCCAATAAAATTTCTGCTTCCTCAAAATGTGTTTCCATCTCTAAAGACAAGTCTCCATGTAGCCTTCTGTGGAAGACACCCCTTAGAGCAGGTCTGATGTCTTCCCCCTTTTGAAAGATGGAGTTGAAGTATTTCACTGCTGCTTCTTTAATCAGTTTTGGTTCTTCTACCCAACCTTCATCATCTCTGATTGCTCCAATGATGTTCTTGTGAAATCTTTGATTTGCAATTGAGTGAAAGAACTTGGTATTTTTGTCACCCAATTTGAGCCATTTCACCCTTGATTTTTGTCTCCACAACGTTTCAGCTAATCTTGACCACTTCCAAAATTCTGCTCTGACATGACTTCTTTCCTCTTTCTCTGCATTGGATAGATTTCTACTTTCCCACAGAAGGTCTAGTTGCTCAAGTCTAGATTCAAAATCTTGAATCTTCCTGTTCACATCCCCAAATTCTTCCTTGTTCCAAGTCCTTAAAGCTTTCTTAACCTCTTGTAACTTGCGTACCACCCTAAAACCAGCCCACCCTTGCACATTACCAACATTCCATGTTTCCTCAGCCAGTTTCATACATTTAGGGTCAGTAAGCCACATATCCATAAATCTGAAAGGTTTAGGTCCCCAATCACGATTGTCATCTGAAATCATGATTGGGCAGTGATCCGAAATAGGTCAGTGTAGCCCCCATTGTATCATTTTAAAGTGGTGTAGGAAATCCATGGACATAAGGAACCTATCAAGCCTACTGTGGACAGCTGAATCCTGAAAGTTAGACCAGGTGAAGCGTCTGCCAATCATCGGACTGTCCATCACCTCCAAATTATCTATGAACTGTATGAAATCTCTCGTACCCCTGTCAAGGCTAGTACAACCTGATCTCTCACCAGTTACAATGATTTCATTGAAATCCCCTCCAACACACCATGGGATTTGACTCTGGCTTCTTAGGGTACACACATCATCCCACACCTCTCTCCTTGAATGAGCATCATTCGGTGCATAAATGTTAACCAAAACGCATTCAACATTATTCAAAGAACCATGAAGGAAAATGACGTCCCGCCGTAGTTCTCCTATTCTTGCTGTTATTATTTTTCCTTTGTTGTATATTTTTTTTGGTTTCAGAATGAGTATTGTAATCCGTTGTATTCGAGTTTGGTATTGTGATAATACTCCCGTATTTTATGATTCAGTAATAATAGTCTTGTTAAAACTTGAACTGTATTTTACTTATTTGGTGTTTGCCGGCCTAGCTTGACGAAAGTGTAAGCTGAAGCAGAGGCTTAACCGAGAGGGATTTCCCACACTTGGGAGTTGGGTTGCGGGAAGACTTTTCTCAAAAGGATTTGTCTCTGCATGACCGGTGTCTGAAAACTAACACACAAGGACAGAACCAGAATTTTATAAACGCGGGGGCCGAACTATGAACAAGAAAATTTTGAAATTTTAAGGTTTAAAAATCTAAAAGTCTGTTTGGCTTAGGTTTTGAATGAGGTTTTTTGAGTAATGAGTGGAGAGCGATAGAAAGAGAAATGAGATTAATAATTGAAAGAAAACATATGGCAGACCATGTGCAAAGAGAGAAATTGAGTTTCAGGACCCAAAACGAACACATTTTTAAAGCATTTAAATGTCTAAATAATATTCAACATAAAATACAATATTTAGGTGTTCTTAACCCAAAAAAATATATATATTAATCTTGAAATTTGAAAAAAAAAAAAAAACCCCAAAACAACGCGGGAGCCGTGGCCCCCATATGCCCATATATAGTTCGGTCTCTGCTAACACAGATTTTAGTGGTGTTAGTAGTAGCGGACCCATGGTGATGTAGTAATATAATGCCAAGGAAGAGAGTACGTGTATTTATATTGCACATTTAAACTAATTCTGAATAAATGTTATTCAATTTCATGCTTCAGCTCTTTAATTTATAAACTTCAAAATTTTACGGACATCAGTTAATAGAGACCTGGGGCAATTTTGACTCGATGGCTGATCATGAGTTCTTACTAGTTTAGGTGCTGACTGGGGCCATTATTTAGTTTCAGACTGAGAACCACAGACAGGGACATATACATAGATACAGATGTGAACACGTGATTCCCAAAAAATAGGACACAGATACGATGGGAACATGGAAAAATAAAGTAACAGTACACATATTTGTTAGTTTTTCGTCAATTTTTTGGGGAATATTGCTTTGTCATGACGAAAAGAATCTGAAAAGTAAAAAATTACGATCGAAACCTTTTTTTTTTTTGAATAAAAACAAAAATAAGCCAATAAACCAATTTTTTCGTCTTTATTCAAAAAAAATTGGATTTCGATCGTAATTTTTTACTTTTTAGATTCCTCTTGTCATGAAGATGCAATAATCTTCAAAAAATTGATGAAAAACTAATAAATGCGAAAAAAATTTGAATAAAGACAAAAAAATAAGCCAATTGACTTATTTTTAGATTTATTTAACTTTTGCTTACTCAAATCAAGATGAGCGACATAAAGGGAAAAAAAAGAATATGATAAACGAAGCACATAGTAACCAAATAAAGAAAAATAAAATTATCTCATTTGATAAATCCTCGCATGCTGCAAAATAAAATTCATTACCATTACGTTGGGTGATTGGATCGGTCATTGTCCAGACTTTTATCGGTCAATCATCTATTTAAAAAATAAGGTAGAACGTACATGACAAAATAGAATTCCTTCCCTGCTGCAAAATAAAATTCATTAACATTCGTTAGATGATTGAATCGTTCGCTGTCTAGACTTTTATGTCAATTATCTATAAAAAAAATATTAGGTATATCAAAGGTGGCTAAATACATGATCATTTCGTATCTTCCTTCAGATAAATGATCAGCAGTCAAATCTTGATCGTCTATTACTATACTATCGGTGGTCTTCGATAATTTTACACAGTGCTGATGTATGTATTACAACATAAACGGCTTAAATAGCCAACCAAGACCGTAATATGTCTCACTTTTCATTCCACCGGAACTTTCACTTGAGAAGATCTTGATCTTTTAAATAGACCACAATAGTACGTCCCCATTTCAAAATCGAGGTAAAGCTCTGATCTGGCCTTGTTCGTTTTAAAGTTTCAAAACCGTTAGATAGTGTCCAATAAAATTTTTCTATCTTTCTTCACTCATTACTCTAAAAAATATCCCCCAAAAACCCAAACCGAAGAGGGCTCGATCTTGATTCTAGCCGCCATTGTCCTGACTTGATTAGCCAAGCCCATCCATTCCTTGTGGTCCGAGAAACACCCGATTTTCTCCCCTTGGCGCCAACAACATTCTTGCTCTGCATTTAGGTCGGCAACTCCCACTCATGGTCCTCATCGAGAAAGGTAGGTCTGAATGTCAGCTGAAGATTGTTCGTTACCACTCCCCAACTATTCTTCTCCTTCTTCTGCTTCTGCTTCTGCTTCTGCTTCTCTCTCTCTCTCTCTCTCTCTCTCTCCAACTATTCCTCTTCACCATTCCTCACCACACCCATGGTACGTTTAATCACTATCCCACTTCCATTTCCCAAATGGGTAATATTTTTTTCCTTGTAATCTTACTGTTTTGGCTCTGGTTTTCTCATTTTGTTACGTCTTTCGTTATTGCAGTCTGTTACATCATTGCTGTTCAGGTCACTGGTGAGGCTGCTGACAACCTTGGTTGGCGAACCAATTTCCTCTGTAACAACGTTGCTGTACTACAGCGACCTCCTCCCTCAGAACCTCTTGTTGCAGCGACTGGTTCAACACGAATTGCTCGATCAGGAGAACTATCTGTTCCATTTCCTCATCAACTTCTTGAGATGTTTTTGGTAGACGCTCTCTCCCCGTCCCCGATTTTTGGTCTTTATTCGATAGCGCCCTGATAAAAGGAATTTTGAAACGGTATCTGCAGACGCTTCATACGAAGCCGGATCCGCTGAATCAGGAGAATCCACCGATCTAGGCAGGTGAGTTGGTATATTACGAGAGAAAACTCGCCCAAAAGCCCTATTAATCGCAAATATGCAAAAGGTGTTAGATACGTCCTATCCACATAGAAAGCTTACCCTTTTCACACACATTACCAGTGGATGCTACAGCCGCTATCACTTTGGCTGCAGGAGGGGAATGGTGTAGAAAAAATTCGGAAAATTATTTACGAACTATGCATTGTTTTTAGATCTGAATTTTGGCATTGACTCTGCTGCAATGACTAAAAATTGGGGACATAATAAGGAGTATATAGCTAATTGATACAGTCAACCGCGACTATCAACGATCCAACATCCAATGTTGGAGTGATTGATTTTTTCGGCCGTTGATTGAATCGTAGTCGATCCGGCTCTAACGTGCAATTGTGTCGTTGATTCTTGGTGAGGTTTCAGCTTAATTTTTCACTAGGCACTCTGATGATGAAATACGTTATATGTATGAGGGCAGTTAGATGTATATTGATTGGTGGACTGGAATTAAATTTCAGACATTCTTTCTGAGGAAATTCCCATGAGTTATTTTTTAGGTCTGTTAATTTTGTGTTGCCATGAATGTCAACTGTTGTAACTGTAAAATACGCAGCCACACAGAATTATAAGTGGATTCGCTCGCAAACTGATTTCTTTTTTTGAACAATTGTGTCACCAGATGAATTGGAGTACCATTTTCATTGAAATGCTTGCAACACATATGTCAGGAACCTTCCGATGCGTGTGGGTATCACATGCATCGTGTGAAACTCACAAGTATCGGATGGTTCCGTACATTTTTGTGCGTTGTGATTTGCCGATTATATTCTGAGTTTGACCTACCCAATCAGGCCGTGCCGCAGGGTTCAGGGTCAGCATCTCCGACACCGAGATAGGGCTATTGAGATAATTAGTGACATAAACTTTGGGTTAAAACTACATGCTACATGCTGCTGATGTAACTCGTATATATACCGAAAGTTGGTGTGAGCCGTAGATGTAATCATCTACACAGTTGGAGAACCATGCAAAATCTCTGTTTGTGGCGTTTTTTTGTTTACGAAAATGCAATGCAGAATCGACAGTTATTTGATGAACACAGTGGCATAATATGTTGTTAGCAAACTGTTTTCACAACCATATCTAAGAATCTGAAGCTTCTAAGTTCAATGGATAAACAGACATGCATATGTATAGAAACTAAGAAAACATGTTATTTGTGTAAGTTATCCCTTATTATTATGATGACCATAATTTTATGTGATTGTCAAAAACGAGTTCCATCATCAATCCTAAATTCAATTGGCAATAGGGAGTGCTTTCGGTCCTTATGTTTTTTACAACACTCTTTACACCCATTTTTAGCTAAATTTTAAAAAGACGTTTATTCACAAGTTAATGGTTAAAAAAAACCATTATTTCTAGGCCTTAAGAAGAGTGTGTACAATGGGCCACTTGTCATTGGGCCGGGTTAAATTAACTAGGCCATCAAGGGTGGAAAACTAGTAGGCCTCACCACATATTTTGGCGCTCGGGCTGGGTTAATGCTCAAAATTTCATTAATAAGAACCTAGGTCGAATCTATTTCAGGCCTGATCTTACCCAGTTTTTGCGAAGGCCTACGATGGAATCCCTTAAAGTTTGGACCATTGGGCCAAAGGCCAAAAGCTTACTTTTCAGGCTTGGGCTTCCCTTTTGGGCCTTGTAGTAGGTCCAATTCAGTTAAAAACTTTTGAGAAGGCTTGAACTCATGAATGCCTGACTGTTGAAGGCCTGAACTCGTGAAGGCCTGACTCATGAAATAACCTAGGGCTGTCCACGGGTCGGATTTGGTCGGATTCGGGTCGGATTGGACCCGACCCGACCTTTCTCGGATTACCAAAATGTCCACCCGAGCCCGACCGAAACACTCGTCGGGCTCCGACCGAAATACAGTCGGATTGAATTTGTCGGGTTCGGTCGGGTTTGAAACTAGCAGCAAACAAACAGATCGAAGAAGAGAGAGAGAGAGATGAGATACGAACTGAACAGAAATCGTTCACTGATTACATAAGAACCAGAAAATTGTTCACAGATTACATAATACAACTTGGTTTCTTCTGATTCCTTGAAAACAAGATCACGAACCAAAGATTTTCCCATGGTTTCCTCGACAGATCATGCTTTCAACTCTGAAACCTTAGTCCAACAGAGAGGGAGAGTGAGAGAGATGGACCGGAGAGAGAGAGAGAGAGAGAGAGAGATCGATGAATAGAGAGAGAGAGAGAGGAGAGACGTACCACGGTGGCCGGTGGGTCGATCGGTAGAAGGAGGAGTGGCGGTGGACTGGTGGTGGTGGCCGGTGTGGACTCTGGGGGCTGTGGGGTAGAGAGAGAAGATGAGGAGCGGAAGAGGAGTAACTGAGTAGTGAGTACAGTAGTACACTGTAATAGATTTAGGGCTTTTTTTTCTTTTTATACACGATTTCTCGGTCGGGTCGGGTCACCCGAGGAATTATACGGTGCACCCGACACCCGACCGACATATCACGAAATCCGACTAAACAGGCCCGAACCCGACCCGACAGAGTAATCAGATCCGTCCGTTGCATGTATTTTCGGGTCGGGTCGGGTCG
Organism: Rhododendron kiyosumense; assembly: GCA_019656275.1. Taxonomy (NCBI): domain Eukaryota; kingdom Viridiplantae; phylum Streptophyta; class Magnoliopsida; order Ericales; family Ericaceae; genus Rhododendron; species Rhododendron kiyosumense. The sequence continues at coordinate 38,264 of BPLS01000441.1, forward strand.
GGTGGTCGGGTGGGTCGGGTTGGTGGACAGCCCTAAAATAACCCAAATTCCTTCCATGTTCTACCATATTCTAGAATGTACCCGGCCAATAGGAGTGAGGCCTATGGGAATACGGTGGAGTAGCGAGCATGGAAAGATTGTTTAAGGCCTGGGAGGGGCCACCACCTAGGGCCAATAGTCACCAATTTCGGCCTTCAACTAATTGCCTTCTTAAGGAAGCATTGAAGCTGCTCACAAGCAGCTCAATTAGGTCTGTGGAAGTTGCTAAGTCATGCTTATAAGCAGCTCAAGGCCTGCCAAACCATTATCCTTCAAGTCGAAGCAAGGCTTGGGACAGACGACAGCCATGCATGGAGACAGCCCAAGCAACTCACAAACAACTTAGGCCTGCACAAGCAGCTGCAAGTAGCTTAAAGGCCTAGAAATTTCTCTCTAACAACACAAGCAGCTCAAACAGGCTTGCACAAGTTGCTTACAAGCAACTCAACCAGGCCTATATAAGCAGCTCAATCAGGCCTGATCGCTGAAGATATGTGAAGAGCAAGAAGTGGGACACAAGTTCCAACAAATTCCTTTTGCTTCATATCTTTATATATGGAGACACTTAAAATAGCAAGTGGACCCTCAAAAGGGGCTCAAGAGCCAATGAAATGGCTGAAAGACCTAGTAAAATTTTGGCTTTTAACCTTGGTGGGCCCAAGATCTTCTATCCAGGCATTCAAGCAGCTCAAAAGGCCTGAAGATTCCAAGTTTTTATGTAGGAAGTGAGAGTTTTTCAGGCCTTTCAAGCCTCAGTTGATTTCTTAGAGTGAGAAGCAAGGCTTGGACAGGTGGCAATCACTCATTAGAGGAAGTAGAAGTAGCTCAAGCCTAAGCCTTTACCAAGAGGACACTTTACAGTCATGCATGAAAGCCTATGGAAGCAGCTTAAGGCCTAGAACTTCTGCCTATAAATACCAAAGTTGAAGGTCTTGGAAAAGGTCCACGACCTTCAAAGCCTACGGCTCATTGCATCTTCATTATCAATTTCCTTTACTTTCAAAGCCCAGCTTGTATTCAATGCAACTTAGCTTAAGTTTATCATGTTTCCTTGTAACAAGACTTTGTTAAACCCTTAATGAAATCTCTTTAATTCTATTTTAGGCCTTGTTCTTCTTTTCTTTCCATTTTCTAACAATGGTTAGAAAAGTTTTAAGTCATTTTCGTTAAGCCAAACCATGAACCACCTCACGGTTTTACCTTAAAGCCGTGCACTTTTGTTCTATTAGAAGTCAGATTAAGGCTTTCAGGCCTTGATACAAATTTAGACAGCAATTCAGTTCTGACACGCCCACGATTCCAAGCAAATTTGGTTTGACACTTTTTGTGGAAAAAAGGCACTCATCATTGTACAAATATTGTACCGTATGTTTATTTTTATATTAATGGCAAAGCGACGTCGTGTTCCCGACAATTCAAAATACTAGAAGGGATAGAAAACGAAGTACCAATAAAAAGGGCTCCATGTAAACTGGGAGCTATGTTCTTTGCAAGCAAATACTCACACTTTTGTCTAATCGTTTTCATAGAAAATAAAGTACAGTACTAGTAAAATATATATACATCTCCATCAATAGTAGAAGAATAAAAGGATAAATTTGCTGAGGCACCCATCATCTTCCATCGTAGATATTTTGCCTTTATCTACCAGAATCTCAGTTAAACAATGCTTAATAAGTTCAGGGGAAAAAAAATCCAAGCAAATTAGAGAGGATTAGAGATATTAATCCTGAAAAAGGGAAAAAAGAAAAAACACCTACTAAATCTTGCTTCGCGATAGCGTTTGACTAGTGGTAACCGTGTGACACTACAATTAACCATGTAGTAACCATGTGTGCTACTACGATTAACCTAGAAAACCATGTGGTTGGTCTCTCCGAAGTTAAGTGTAGGCTAGTGGTTGACATGGGACATAAAACCAGTATCAAAGCAACATTTTCACATTATTGATTGGGTCCGAAACCTTGCGTCTTATTGACTATGGCCACTAGCAAAAAGAAATGTGAAATATTGTGGTGACTCTAGTGTTCAAATCCTTAGGAGGGTGCGAGACCAAAAAGGTGGGAAATTGTGACCCATATTTCCACATTGAATATATATATATATACACACGGATATCGTAGATTCAAAGTTATTGCATCAAATTTTCTTAAATGACACTTTTAATACTGATAATTTCAAAAGAGTGATTCTTAATAATTTCCAGACAGAAAGTTAAAAAAATAATTTAAATTAGAGTATTATGATAAAAAAAAATTTAATTAGATTCAAAAGCATATTGATCTTATGATTTTACACTACTAACCTTCACGTGATTTTTCCCGTGCACAGTACAAATTTGATGCTAGTGGACAGAAAACCATTGGGATCCATACAAATACATCAAACAAAACAATAGTAACTTCAATTGGCTTTCCTTCTTTAGTTTCACGGGGTCTTGAAAAAATATTTTACATTTAATAAACAGATAAGATCGTTTGTGTGAGATCCGTAGTGGGCCCTGCACCATAATCTGTGCATGATTTGTGCGCAAAAAATCTGTGTGTGTAAACTTACTGCTTCACAATTAAGTGCTTTCTTCCGAAAATAGTGTTTCCGGTAGTGAATAAGTTTTGAGAAAAAATTTGTAACAATCAAGTTGTTAGGTGTTTCTAAAAGTGAATAACTTGTTGAGAAATATCATTGTTTCTGATAGTGAATAAGTTGTAGATGAGTTTGTAAAAAAAGTTACTGTAGCAAAAAAAAGTTTTTGTTCACAAGTTATTAGCTACCTTAACAAAAATGGTAAAATACCAAAATTTGTTGATTTGTGCCAATGACATGCTAAAAATGCCTATGTTTTTTCTGCAAATTGCTACTGGCCGGACACACATTCTCTCTCTCTCTCTCTCTGTTTTATTTTTTGTTTCCCCTTCTGGGATCCCCCTTTCTCACTGCCTGGACGTTGTGTCTCAATGTTCTGAATATTGTACCGGTCAGGGTACCGGTTTTTCTATTGATACGGTACGTACCGGTACCGTTTCGAATTGATCGCTATTAGTGTTATTTTCCTACTTAAAAGAATTTATAGTATAATATATACTTTTTTAAATAAAAAAAATAAAAAATCCGGTATTTGTCCAGTACCATCCGATATTTGCCAGGTACCGTCCGGTATTAACCGGTACTTGAAGAAAAAAATAAATTTAAAAGTACTCCAGTACCGGTCGGTACTGACCGGTATATCCGGTATTGGTCGGTATTTGAGCCGAAAAGGAATTAGAGGTATAGGGTACCAAATTCTGTCAAAAACGGTACGTACCGGCGGGTACCGACCGGTACAAAACGGTATTGATAACATAGACAGAGCAACAAATCACAATTGCATTTGTTTTCTCCGCTCACCCACGTTGGGTATTTGGACGAGGTTACAAGAGCTGCTCCCTCACTTTGTCTACGTGCCAACGTGAGATTTTCCATTCAGATTTGCACTTCTTGTATTAGTTAAACATGGCAGATTTGTAGTGTGTAAACTTTTATCCTTTATCAATGCATTTTTAACGTGTTCCACATCCATTTTTGGTGCTGGTCAATTGGCAAAGGAACTGCCAAAGATAACAACTATACTCTTCACACGTGGTATTCGCTCGGCACATTCGGGTCGTCCAATGACGGTTCGGATTGAAACCTTCTCTCTCCTCTCACCCCAACACTTTTTCTCTCCAAATCTGAGCCATCCAAAAACGCAATGGACGGCTCAGATGCGTTGAGCGGACACCACGTGGTACTCACTTGGCAATAAATTTTTTTCCCTTCTCTCTACTTTCTCTCTCTATGCCCTGCAAGTGGAGCGGAGTGCAATTGGCCTCCGTTCATACTCTCATGCACATGGGCAAGATTTGATCCTCATAAGCCCCATCCTCTCCCCCAATTCTCCTAAGCTAGTTAGGATTAACAAATGACAAAAAAAAAAAAAAAAACTCTTCTCTATGTTAATGTTTGTCCCGGGGGTAGGGGGAGGAGGCCGCCTCCCACCTCCACCTCCCTCCCTCTCCTCTAGTCGGCCGCCCATCACCACCACGCCGCCTGCTCTTAACCCTTTCCTATGCCTTTCACTCCCTCTTCGATCCAATTCTACCTTTCTCCGCCTCCTTCTCTTGAAACCCTCCTCCTCCACCGCCCTCTCCCTTACCTCCTCCGGCCCTTCCATTGCTGTCATTGTCCTCCTCTGCGGCTCAGGTGTGGATTAGATTGGGCGCTGTGATGCATCTTGGGTAGCTCGGCCTTTCCTCCGGCAAATAAGTTGTTTTCCGTTTTCTGTTTTCATTGTTTCCTGTCTCCCTTCAGTTTCAGAGTGGTTTGTTCCTTGCGTGAAACCTGTCCCACCCTCTGTGGGTCTTTTGCTATATATAGGTGGATCCCGTTTTGTACAAGCACAAGGAAATTCACAGCAGTCCTAACAAGTTCTGAGATTCGTTCTTTGAGAGAGAGAGAGACATGCGGTAGTCAGTTCGCCAAGGCGGCCGACGGCTTGCAGTTTAGCCGAGCCAACCCTGGGAGGAAGTCACCGACGCAACCTACAACAGCCACGGTAGGCGGCAAATCTTTCTTAAGGAAACTGTGGTATCACACAAGACTCGGTTTGATGTTCAAATATTCAGTTTGTATCTCATACTTACATGTTCCAATCTGTTTTGTATTTATCTTTGTTTCAATTATGTAATTGTTACATTATTAATGAAATTGTTCTCTGGAATTATATGTTATGCCGAAATTTTCCCAACAACCTGTCCCACCCTCTGTGGGTGTTTCTGTTCCCTTAGTGAGTTGCGCGACGGGGAGGACAGTGGGGCTAGTCAAATTACTGTTGCCGTCCTCATTCCCTAAAGTGCATTATCCCTATATGGAACTTATTTTCATGTGCATTTGTTTGTGTCCACCATTCGCTTTGGAGATTCATCCTTGGATAATCCGATGGTTGAGATCTGTATATGTACCTAACGACAGGCTCTGGTGTTTGAGAATTTGTAGCCTCACATGTCAGTTTTTTGTTCTTTTCGCGCAATGAAATAGTCTGATATCAAAAAAAAAAAAAAAAAACAAAGGCGTTCCCAAAAAAAAAAAAAAAAAAAAAAGGAGTAGTCCACCAAGGAAAACAAGTTACGTTTCCATATGCACCGCCACAGTTTCCGAAGTGATAACAAGGAACCTAAACTAGGCTAAACGGTGTGCACGTGGTCCGTACTATAGGCGCATGTACTAGGTTTGATTTTGTGTACCTCATTTTGTTTATTTATTTAACCTTTTGATTTTATCAAGCCATGCATGTGCTGACCTTATTTTAATTTCTTGCTAAGGCTCCGTTCCAGAACGGATATAAGTTCTTATTTTTTGTCTAATAAGAAGGGTTGTTCCACAACCCTTTGAACAATTACTTATTTTTTGAGAAGATAATTTCAAGTTCAAAAATCATGTGCTTACGCAAATAATTTTTCTATCAATATGGATCTTGTTTGATAGATCTCATTGAGATCTCTAATACGGTGCAAAAAAAATTGAAAAATTATTTCTCATTTACGTTATTTTTGAGTTTGAAAATGTGAAATAAGCTGCTTATTTGGATTTTGTGGAATAAACCTTCTTATTTTTCTTTGAGAAGTGGCAAAATAAGTACTTATTTTTTAAGAAGGTTTCTGGAACGGAGCCTAATTGGCAAAAGAAAAATGAAAACACTAACTTGAGATTAATGTTCCTATGAGGGGAGTTACTTTATGTGTAACAAAAAAATTACTACAGCCATCCTAAAATAAATGTACACTCTGCAAAACAAGAATTTAAAAATAATTACGTTTTCTACACACACAAAAATTCACCTTCTTTCATAAATTAACAGAACTCATGGATATGCAATAGATTGTTGAAAAGAGTATGAATTTTTCTTGACAAATTCGCAATATTTTTAAGTTTTTTTTTACGAACCTGACATTTATTTTGGGACGATGGGGGTACGATTTAACAACTTACAGATGAATTTACAGAGATTAACAGAAAGTTACAGAAAATTGTGAGCGACAAAGATGAAATGCAGCATTGAGGGGTTATCTAACCAAATGTTCTCAGTTCCCTAACAATTTTTGAAGACTTCGTGTAGCTTTATTCAATAATTCTTTCACAGATCTATATCTATACATTCAAAGTTTTCAAACAATTTTTTTAAAATTACACTTTTAATAATGACAATTTCGAAAGAGTGATTCCTTAATACATTAATCAAGGCAGAAAATGAAAAAAAAAAATTAACTTAAATTAGATTCATAAGCATATTCCATTTTGTGATTGTATACATAACTAAAACCTTCACATGATTTTCTCCCAAATGCATGGTTACAAATTTAATGCTAGTGGACAGAAAACCACTCAAGGATCCATACAAATACATGAAACAAAACAATAGAGTACTAGTAACCATTTTTGACAAAAACAAAAACAATAACGTTGGCTTCGTCTTTTCCTTAAATTGCATCTCAGGATCTGACCGTTGTAACGGCCGTAATACTTTGGTATCCTTTTTTCCCTACTTCGCCATAATGGTCCCCGAGACTTCTGACACGCCTCTCTAACAACCATATCAGCACCATTTCTTTCCATACATGCGACACCATTACACGCGGTAGAGTCGACCTTGTTCCCTTCGATTCTGAGCGGTCCACGTACACAGTCTTAACCTAAATCCTCAAATAGTCTGCTCATCTAACGGCCACGGTCTCTCGCCGCCCAATTCCGCCCCCAACTAACTACCTCTTTATCTCCCGAAAATACCCTTCCGTCTTAACAAGGTAAAGGATTCGGTACCTGTTCATTCGGTAAAGGAGTAGTATTTCTGGGATGATGTGATTTGTCGGGGAAAAAAAAAAAAAATTTCTGATATTTCTTATTTCAAAAATTTTTGCACTCTTTTTTGAATTTTGTTAGATAAATGTTAGCTCATTTTTTAAATTAATAATTCGTCTTGATTAAAAGAGTGGAAATATTAAAACTATTACGATCAAATTGTAAAAAAATCACTAAAGACGATTAAGTACCAAACATTTGATTTTTATTTTAAGTGTCATCTCATATGATTTTTTAAAAATATTTGGATTCACATTTATAGTTTTTTAATTTCTATCATTGAGAAAATGACGAATACCATAAGATAAGATGAAAAACTAAACAATAAATTACGAAGAGTAAAAAATACTGCAAAAAAAGAGTCGATCTATGTTGACAAATGTATGTATATAGACAGCTTTGTGGGATCTAGTTGCCCGGTTAAAAATGAGATTGGATCATTCGCGTGGAATCCCAAGTAAATTCTACAAAGTCGTTTGTGCAAAATGTGTGCACGCCTATTTGCAGCTTTTTGAAAAAGCATAATTCTAAGGAAACCAACGAAATGGATACCGATGGAGTACCAGGCATGCGTGGCCCATTCCGAGTCCCACACAGATTATTCGTGCCGTTCAATAATTTTTAAAAAAACTGAGCGAGTCCATAAAAAACCAATTCAGTCCGATATGTATAGTTGTAAGGTACTCAATACTATCTTCCATTTTTTTTATTCAAATTTCAAATTTTGAAATTTGAAAAGAAAGCTTGGGTCTGGCCCAACTTAAAAACATATCAAATTTAGCTGATTTTTTATAAGCTCACTTGAATTTTTGTCAAAAAAATTATTCAACCAATTGTATCATCCGTGTAAAACTCAAAATGGGCCCTGTATGTTCGCCAGTATTCCATCGGTATCTATTTTGTCGATACGTATAGACGGGTTTCCAATAAAAAAAACTTCCTACTGCACAAAAAAGTATGCGGCACTAGTGAAGTACAGTATGAGGTCAATTTTGTCCCAAAAAAAAATTGATGACTTTTGAAAATGTGTGACCCCTGTCGGGTACTCGCATTCAAGCGCACGTCTCTCTCTCTCTCTCTCTCTCTCTCTCTCTCACACACACACACACACACAAAATATATGCAGAGAGGAATATAGAAGTGGATCTAATCTAGTAGTTATCAACTAATTGCTTCTTTTAAAAGCAATTTGAGCTTCCGAGTCCATCGACGACGAACAGAGATCAACTACTATGTTGGACGGAATTCTAGGGCGAGGGTTTAGCTCCAAATGGTTACTCTCTCTCTCTCTCTCCTCTCTCTCTCATATACACATATACATATATACATATATGTCTGTACGGCGTTGTTGATTAGCGCATGTTGGTGCAGCAAGTCGTTGATCAAGCCGGCGAGGACTCGAATCGAGCTGATGCGGAGGAGGGAGGAGGCGACGCAGAGGTTTCTCAAGGGAAATCTGGCTAAGCTGCTGTCTAACGGCCTCGACATCAACGCCTACGGAAGGGTAAAACCAAATCGAACTACTCAACGATCTACTGTCCGTTCTATTACGTCGTCGTTTCTGTTACCTATTTGATCTGATTCTTGGTTTATTGATTTATCGTGGTATATTGTTGATCCGTTCTTTTGTTTGTTTAACCCGAGAGAATTTTGGAGTAACAAAACGAAGTTTGGAATATCATCACGTGTTAAAAGTCATTTGCATGATTTCTTGAAATCTGACACTTTAATTTTTAATTTTGTATGAGGAGTTTAACTCTCCGTATTTTTTTAATAAACGTGCTCGTAAGTTGGTTTGGCTATTGTATTAGATGGTTGATCTGAAGAAAACTTTCAATGCAACGGTCAACGGTTATTTGTAACGGCTCTTTCACATGGGTGGGACCTACACATACATGGGGCCCACATTATGTGAGACGGGGTTACAAACAATCGAGCTGATGCAGAATTTTTTTTCGATGATCCGGTCTTTTGTTTGTTTTACTGGAGAGAAATTTGGAGTAGTAAAAAGTAAAAGTATAAGTTTAGAATCTCACGTGTTAAAAATCATTAGCATGATTATTCAAAATCTGGTTACATCACTTTTTTTTTGGTTTTTGGAGAAAGGCAGATTTATTAAAGGGACCAAGCCCAAAACTCAAGGAAAGACCTTGAGAAAGAATACAACCAGACCAACTAAAATCAAACAAAACCTGACCAGCCTAGTCAAACTAGAAAAAGGAAATTACAAGAAAACTGAATCAGTAATTCTCCAATCACAACAAACTCTGAAGTTTATTTTTTCTATGATGGTTTTCACTCTCAAGATTTATATTTATAAATGCACTTAAAATTTGTGTCGCAGACTTACATGCACTTGTGTTTAGAATTACATGAGACAGGATTTGCAAATCACACTCGAAAGACAAAGTCGAAGTGCACTTGTAAAAAGAAGCGGAGAGGGAAAATAATTCCTTCACTTTGTATTCTATTCCCCTTCATTTTGAGTGCAACTTTTAAGGATTGCACTTAGATTTTAGATTAGTTATCCTATCCCGTAATAAATCTCGAATTTGTTCCCTAGGGGATTGTTATCATCTTGTTTTATTCACATATATGCCTGAAGCTCTGATTGACTGCTTCAAGTAGCAAGATCATATCTACTTTGCTTGCGTTACCTAAAAAGCTTTGATTATTCTGTACAGCAAAGATACTGTACTACTGAAAAAAGGGATATAGCTAATAGAGTTTTCAGGGAGTTTGTTTTGATCTTCCAAGGGCTGCTTTTACTCTTCATACTTAGTTTATCTGTTTTTCTTAGTTCCATGTTCATTTCTCTAGTTCATTGCTGCCCGTGAATGGTATTTACTGGAGACATGGTAGTATACCTTGGGTACCGTGCAGATCTTGAAGAAGAGACATGTATATATGCTATTTTTCTTCTTTAAAACTCACTTGGTATTCAGAATCAGCAGTTTTCTTTGAAATCATTTAAACTTTGAGCTTGATCAGCTGAGGTGTGCATCCGCAAATCCGTGGTTTCTGTTTCCTTTGAGACATCTTAAACTTGTTATTTTAAGAATCATCTTGCATGTAAAATTTATTTCAACATCTATGGAAGAGAATCATGTTTTTTATTTTATCTGCTAAAGACTCGAGCATTGGAATTCATGCCTAATTTGTTCTTCTCTCAAGACTGTGATTTGGTAAATTGGTGATGTCATGCACTACGTTGGAAGCGTTAGATATTTGCAAACGATGCTTTGCCTCACTCAAAAAGGCGGAAAACGTGGAATTGTATTTTTGTGCTGAACAGGATGAAACAAGATTGGGTAGTAGTTCTAATTTGCTAACGATTCTTTGTTAAGGTGTTATCCCCTGCTGGACATACTTTAATTTCACACACTTATCTTTGACCAGTGATTATGAAGGAAACATGTTTGTAATTGCCAATCCTGTATGCACGCTGTAGTACAGCTTAAAGAACAGAATTGACTTAAGCCATATTGATCTTGCCGTTCATTTTTAGGATAAAATTTGACATTCTTTAGCTGTCGTTTTAGTATATACTATTGAGAGATCTCTTATGATGGTATTGTTTTATGCGAGGAGGTGAACAGACTGAAGAATATATTGCTGGATTGAACCTCTTGTCATGTTATGACTTCATCGAGCAGTCCTGTGAATTCATATTGAAGCAGCTTCGTGTCATCCAAAAACAGAGGTGTGGGCAGATTGCAGTGGACTGTTCATAAAATCTACATTTTTTACTTTGCAATAGTAGACATTATCTGCGATTATGTTGCCCATTATATTTGTACAGACTGTCCTTGTTTTATATCTTGGCTTGTGGGACAAAGCATAATGCATGAAAGTACCAAGAAAATGGATGTGCCCCACTCCCAACTGGATGTTGAATATTTTTATAGTCTAGTGGAGTTTAAGTATAGATTGAACATAACTATAGGAAAACATATAAAATCATCACTTTTTATATAAACTTGTGTATTAACGTCTTGAAGTTAACGATGCCAGACATGCTGAAAACTATGTGAAGCTAAATGGGGAGAAATTAGAAACGGAGTATAATGCAAGAAACATACTATCCCTATCCTTATGTTACTTGTAATGCATCTGTTCAATGTGCTATCTCACTTTTATTTCTTGGTCTCTTGACTCTTTTTATATCTAATCCAGTCATGTTTGTGTTAGGACAATACATCACCTTCTATGTGTATACAGTGGATAGATTAAGGTAATAAGTAGTGTCCGTCCATCAGGAAGATAAACATATGCTGTGTAGTGAAAGATTGGGTTCTGTGTAGCGAAAGATTGGGTGCTGTGATATGTAGTCTTTGATTGAAGTTATTTAGGATTAAATTGAACTTTGAACTTGCTCCATTATTTTCTTTCCAGGGAATGCCCAGAGGAATGCAGGGAGTCTGTGGGATCCCTGATGTTTGCTGCTGCAAGGTTTTCTGATATGCCTGAGTTACGCGAACTCAGAGACACATTTCAGGAGAGATACGGAAGTTCTCTGGAACATTTCGTAAATCATGAGGTGATTTTTGAGAGATATACCCTAACTAATATAATGAAGAATTCATAGTTTCGATTCTCCACCTAACCACCTTGATATTTTCATCAGTTTGTTGAGAAATTGGCTTTGAAACCTCCCACAATGGAGAAGAAACTCCAGTTGTTACAAGACATAGCATTAGAATTCTCGTTAAATTGGGACTCCAAGGGTTTTGAGCAGAGGATGGATAATCCCCCTGCATTTGCACAGGTATGCCCTTTAGTTTTTTAGCCTTTTCATCTCAGGACATCCTTCCTTCTATCATAACGTCAAGAGGATTGTGTCTGTCCTTGAATCTTCAACCACTTTTAGTAAATTTATCTTCACATGGGAATCCTGTTTCAAGACTTCATTCGAGCCTAAATTGTTCTGCATCTTCTCTGAAAATTTTGCAGGACCAACCAAAGAAATATATGTTTGTACATGGTAATGACGAGAAATTCAAATTACCTACTAGCAAGGAAACAGTCACAAAGACTGATAAACGAAATGAATTGTCTAAAGGGAGGACAGAGCCTACGAAGGACATGCGCAATTGCAAGGAAGATAGTTTCTTGAAGAGAGATGAGTTGGACCGTCAGTTCTTGAGAAAAGACGAATTGACTGGTGATAGGGATAAGCCACTTACTCCGAAAAGAGACAACAATGGTATTCCCTATCAAGGAAGACGAGAACTTGTTGCAGAAAAGCATGATTCTCTGAATGGGAAAGAGGATAATGCCCTAAGAATAGTTAGACCAGGCTATTCACCACGCGGGAAAAGGACAGAATTTGTGGAGTGTGGATATGAGGTGCAAAATGGTATGATGAACATTGTCTCCAAACGAGATGGTCAGGCCCCCGTACCTGATAGAAAGCCAGAAGTCGCTGCAAGAGTTACAACAGTCCCATCAGCTGGTAATAGCCATTATGGTCGACCAGAAATGGCAAACCCAAGAAGCACAATTCAGGAGGAAGAAACAGAGAGGTTGAAGTCGTACCCAAGTAACACCCTACCTCCACCATACCTGAAATCAAAAGATAAATTCGTACCTCCACCTTATATAAAGTCAAAAGATGGAAATTGTGGAGTTAGTACAGAAGCTAAGCATGCCAGTTTTGAGTTTGATGGTACTGCTGTGAACCCTTTAATGTGCAACAGAGAAGGTGTGGTGCCAAGGTCAGAGAAGGCCCATAGAGAATCCGATCATTCAAGCATTGAGGACCAAGTTGTTGGATCCACGGAGAAAGTTCTACCGTATCGGAATGATATACCACTGCCAAGGCCTAGATCAATTAGGAGAAAGCCCTCCAAATTGTCATACAATCGTGATGATCTTGGTAATGGCGAAGATGCCACAGGAAAGGGAAGTTCAAGTAGCAGAAGAAGGGACGACCCAAGAAGGGGTTCGCCAATCTTGTTTGAAGAGGACCTATATTGGAAAGATGAAGAGGAAAGGAAGATAGATAAACTCCTCCTACATTACAGTACGAAACCATCAACCTTTGACCCAGACAAACTAAGGAGAAAGTCTAGACCTCATCCTTCAGACCAGATAGCTGCTGCAGTTGGTGAGACATCTCATTATAGAAGAGCAGGCTGCGATACGGTGGAAGCGATGGTTCCTCCTCCATCAAGATCTGTTTCTCTCCCTCGCGAGCCAACTGCAATGCCAGAGGTAGTAAAAAATTATACTCGTGCCAATTCCTTTCAGCCGGAGAAGCATGTACATCCCAAATTACCAGACTATGATGATTTGGCCGCCCGGTTTGCTGCCATGAGGGGGCGGTGAAGGGGGAAAAGAAATCACAAATTCAGGGTTTAGTAACCATTGTTTACTCACGACTGGCTGTATCCATTAGTTCCCGTAAATTCTCCTACAAGTATTCTTCCATGCTTGGACCTACAAGTACGTGGCTTTGCAATTCAATTACCAAACCGGAGCTGGTTTTTTCTCTTGTATGCAGTTGCCACATAGGGAGTTTGATTTCCTTTGCTCTGCTGTTTGGTTTAGTGGTTGTAACAATTAACAAAACATTAGATACGACTTTTTCCAGATTAGTACCTAGTATGTGAGTTGAGATTGAGATTGAGATTGGTGCTATCTTCGTAGAGTAGTTACTTTGTTTGAAAGATGATTTTGGTGCCAAAATTTACGTTTAAGGATTGGAGATGCCATTTGGTTTCTGCTTGGATTTTCACCTGGAAGTCGTTGCTCTTTATTTCGGATCTAAGTAGTTGGTCACAGTATTTGGTTAAAGACACATTTGCAAGAATTTTTTTTCCCTCTGATAACTCATATGTATGGGCTAGCTTATTATTTGCTGATGAAGGCGCCATTGCCTTCGGTTTGGCTTGGTTTGATTCGCTTCCACATTATGCTTAATTTAGACGGGTGCTCTTTATTTTCTTGTTCCCACACCGCGTTCAGGTTTATTTTTGCGCACCTCAAGTAATAAGTAGTACATAGGAGATTAATTCCACTAACCGGATGCTTATGAACAGGAATCTCCCGTCCACAAGCTGGGTGTTCTTTACGAATAGAGTAATTATTCTACATATTGGGCACCGTCAATGGGTGTTCCAACATTCTTTCGCACTATATATTTTCGTGGGATTTATACACTTAGTTTTGGGCCACACAAAAATGCATGGTGAATAAGGGCGTCTTGCGCCAAAACTATGTAATGATTTTTCCTACTTATGAGAGAACATGACTTCATTAATTGCATGTACTTTTTGTTCCAAACAAGGCTGCTTTCGGTTTTTGGGGTGGGTGCTGCTACACATAAATGGTGAGAGTGAAAGACTAGTCAAAATTAGTCTGCTCAAATAAGGCTCAGAAACCAACGCTGCCGACGCCAGTGGTATACCAACGGCTATGCGGGACTCACTTCAAGCCCTGCACGGATGACTTCACACACTTGCACCTAAGTGCCTCTCACGACCGTTTGAGCTACAACTCATGATCATTTGTGGTGGATTTATTAAGGGGGAAAATGGTAGGAAAAACCTTAGCATTTTGTAACCTCATTATCTATCTTCTCATCTTTTCCTGCAACTTTTCCTTCCCTTCATAAATCCCTACAAAACTATAGGAGATACATAACCAGCCATGGTGCAACTAGCAAATCTCCTAGTTCTATGGTCACAAATACATTCTAGCATCTTTATTCATTCTCAGTTCAATGTTACCATCTTGTATAACTTGGGCATGTAAAACGAATTCGATTGTGTCACAAATACATCAGTTTATTTACATACAAAACAATATTCATAACACACGGCTTCTACAAAGCATCGCGCATGCTTTACTTAGATCAGCCAAAACGAAATTCCCATCTTGCCGGATCAATATCCTTGGAAACAATTCTGGAGCACCTGTTTAACATAAACAGGTGGAAGAAAAATGATGTTTAAGTGTGATAAACCATAGAAAAATAGCTTCCAGATAAGTACTTTCAAAACAGAGAGAGTATGATTTGCAGCTTCATACCAGCAAGTGATGAATCACTTCACAAGTACAAAAACTTCTCAGGAAAATCCGAGGATTACAACCGAGAAAGCCACTTACTGTTTCTCTTCACAAATGCCAGGATCAGCTGGAACAACAAAATCCTCTTTGCCCTTCTTGTGATCTTCTTCTCTGTAATTTCATCCCGCCTGGCTTGGTAGGGGAAGCTTTTGCCAATCTCTTTCCTGCACGCGATAAATAATTATAAGCAACAACAGAGGCTTGTATATGAAGGCTTGAATAAATGAATACCGGCCAATTGAAGCAAAGAAAAGACAGTGCTAGGTAGTAGACCACTTCAGTCCTTCGATTAATGCAAAAGATCTCTTTTGAAAAACTTTTTGGCCTTTAAGCAACAGATATTGTCGAACATATACCTGAACTGCAAAATGATAAGCAATGAAAGTACTCACCGATTTCATAGAAAAGCTCATTGACATTTTGTGCAGTTTTTGCAGAAGTTTCTAGGAACATCAATCTATTATCTTTAGCATATTGCTCTCCTACCTGCAATATTAAGGATTTGAAATGTGATTTCAATAACTTAGATAAATATATGAAAGAGCATCGTCCAAAAAAATACACAGCAATACACGCTTGATAACCTAAATCAGATGTGTGTGCATGCGCCTACAGGCGCAGGGGAGGGGAAACAGGGGATTGACGCATTTGTAGAGAAAGATCATGACCAGGATGCATGAAAGTAAATGAACCAGTTGGCCAACAAATAGCTTCGGTTCTAAATACACGATGAAGGGATGCGAAATGGTGAAGGCGCAACATGTGGAGTTCGGAGGGCTAGTTTTGTCAAGAAAAGAATAAGATGTACCCCTAGAAATATTGAAATGTGTGTTTCCAATAATGAATACCAATACAGCGTGGATGACGCAAGATACCCAAAGAGAGAAAACATTCATTGTTAGTTGAAAGGACCCAAGCTCATCAATATATTATCAGTGACATCTTTAATTTGCTAATACAGATTGATGAACTTTTGCTTAGAAGTTTGAATGTTAATGAGATGTGAAAAAATGTGGACAACTTGTGAGGGTGATGTGTTTTCTCCAGCTCACCAATTGGAAAAGAACCAAATTAATCCCAATATGAGAACCTTGAAAATTTAGAGAGTAAACAAGTGAAGAAGCAATCATGCAGCAAGGTGCAACATTACCAATGTGGACCAACTCATGCACAATTGGTGTCCAATTTGAAGGAGCCAAAAGAACAAGAGAGGGCAAATTTCAAAAGTTGAGGCCGTAAGAAAGGGTACACTTGACTTGAACTGTCGAGGTCCCGAGGAATAGTTTCACAAAGAGCAAAGTGGTGAGGAATGATCTAAAACCGACTCCAAAACAACTTTGGATTTTATCCTTTAGAGTCAAACTGAAAGAAGAAAAAATAATAGAAAATACAGTGGTGATCTTCCAAGCAAAACTAGCACACCCAGGAGTCATGGGAGGAAGTTTTTAGTAACAGGTGGCCCATTCTTGCATTGGTACTGGTGAAACAGGGAAGGATAATATGAAAGAGAATATACACCAATTTAAAAATTAACATGCATATTTCTCTTGATCCATGATTCCATGAACCCATACAAATGTTCATTATGAATATCGATGAATCATAACATGAAGATAGGCAAGGCAAAGAAGATGAGTAGAAATACCTCATTCTCGACCTGTCTTTTTGCTTCCAAGTCAGCCTTATTAGCCACTAAAACTGTTATCAAGTTTGGATTACCTACAACAGCAAAACGTTACCTTTTATTAGATAAGCAAAAAGCCAACTTAAACACTGAGTTAGGTACTTAGTGTCCATACTGATATGATGAAATGTTGGAAAAATTTGCCGCTGCAATCTGTACCGTTGACGAAATCTCCACCAAACCTGTAATACGCTTCGAGTCACGACTATGTCGCTTTCCTAAAGACAGTATTTGCCCCCACCAGTTGGTATGCAAAGGGTTACAGCAAATCTGCCTTCAAGATAAATCGAAGCCCGAACTCGAAGTTCTTTCCGTTTTCGTTTGCACTAACGAAACGGACAGAATACCTGCCTGAACGAATATAAGAACCGAGAATCACTGTGTTCTATTTTCTGCAGCAAAACAGAACGCAGAATGAATGCTAGAAAAACATAGAGAGAGATGTGGGAGAAATTCGGATTTTCTGTATGTGCTGGATTCTGACAAGTAGTGGTCTATTTATAGGCCACTACGCACCCATTAAGAATGGGTACGCACCCGATCCAATCTGACCGTTGGATCGGATCCTATGGTCTAGATCGATTAGTCACACCCAGTCACACCGAACCGGTGTACTGTTTCACTCACACCCAATCGGATTTAATCCAATCCGTTGGATCGTGCCCGTTCGCGATCGATGGCTGAGATCGCAACTCTACGAACCAACGTACCCGTAGGCTCGAGTTGCACCCGATCGGAACCGCTCCGTGTGACTCACCTGCCACGTGTGCGACACGCGGCATGCCACGTCAGCGCCACCTTACCGCCAACTCGCAATAAGAAATGGCGCCTGTAAGGCGCCTAACGCTGACGTGCTAAGTGCAAAGTGCGCCGCTAAAGCGCCACAATGCACCACAGCCCACGCCACACTGCCCACGCCGCGCGCGCGCGCGTGTGCGTGTGCGTACCGGCGTTGCCGGTATGGCGATGCACCATAGGGCTGCATTACACTAGATCATTGGTTATTCATATTAGGAATGTTTCCTAATATATACCACTCCAACTTCTCTCAACTATCCAATGTGGGACAAAACCCACAAGGAGGAAAATAAGCATTCTAAGGAAACAAGGAATTTTACAAAACCAAAACAACGACTCATTTATTTTGAAAATCTCTAACAATCCCCCACCATTTTCGAAATACAGATGAAATATTCTCAGTTCTTACTACAAGGTTTATGCATACATAGACAGTGTCTTGCGACTTCAACTATCCACTTAGTGAAAACATATCAAAGCTAGTCAGGGCAGCATAGTAGACGTGTCTTTGAACTAGTTGTCCTCTGTTGACCAACCGGATGTGTCTCACACATAATCCTCCAAATAATGCAGATATCCTAATCGGTTGACCCGTGAACTGGCCTTGGGTCTTTTATCTTGAATTTCATGAACGCTCTAAGGTCTAGCCCCTGTGACCTATAGGAAGCGGCACCACCTCCACATTCACATAGGTAGATCGCTATCCGTGCTCCTATAACACAGCACAAACAATCTATTAAGAACTAAGTAGTTCAACCTCTTTTGTATTCACATTATAGGTACAAAACACTTTACCTTGGAATGTGTAAAAAAAAACTTTAAAGCGTTTCCAATCACGACATGTGGTGTAGTTTCTCATTGAACTCAAGAGATTGAGAGTATCAACCGGTTGAGTTGAGTTTCCACCAGGAGTGATTAAACTAATTGGGCAAAAGTCCCATTCCCTTTGATGTTTTCAACACCAAATCCCTTGCAAGGCCTTTCGTAAAAGGATCCGCCAAGTTTTGACTTGACTTAACAAAATCAATGGTTATCACCCCATCAACAATCAATTGTCTCACATAGCTATGCCTTAGTCCGATATGCCTGGACTTTCCATTATACACTTGGTTATACGCTCTTGACAACGTAGCTTGACTATCACAATGCAGCGATACAGGTGGCATAGGCTTAGGCCACACTGGAATTTCCAGCAAAAGATTTCTTAGCCATTCTGCCTCTTTACTGCCAGAAGCTAATGCTACAAACTCGGCTGCCATGGTCGAGTCTGTTATCAACGTTTGCTTCTTAGATCCCCAGGAGATTGACCCTCCTCCAAGTGTAAAAACCCAACCACTCGTTGACGAGTGATCATTCCGCTCAGTAATCCAACTAGCGTCAGTGTATCCTTCTAGAACCGAAGGATACCCACTATAGACTATCCCATAATCTATAGTACCTTTGAGGTATCGCAGTATTCTATGTACTGCGTGCCAATGTACATGCCCAGGATTACTAGTATACCTGCTAAGCCTCCCCACCGCATATGCAATATCCGGTCTCGTGCTTGTCATGGCGTACATTAAACTGCCGATCACTCTAGAATACTCTAGTTGTGATACCGCTCTCCCCTCATTATGATCCAATGGCGATTGAGAGTCATACGGAGTAGACACCGGTTTGCTTTCAAAGTGATTAAACTTCTTTAAAATTTTCTCAATGTAATGTTCCTGAGATAGAATTAAATTACCACCATTCCTTTTAATTCTTATACCCAATATTACATCAGCAACACCCATATCTTTCATACTAAAGTTAGCAGAAAGAAAACCTTTTGTACTCTGAATGCTTTCTTGGTCTGTACCAAAAATGAGCATGTCGTCTACGTACAAACAGATAATGACTCCTCGTTTGCCATTAAACTTACTATACACGCACTTATCAGATTGGTGTATTGTAAAACCATTTGACACAATCACTTTGTCAAACTTTACATGCCATTGCTTAGGCGCTTGCTTAAGTCCGTAAAGAGACTTTATAAGCTTGCAAACTTTGTGCTCATAACCTTGCACAACAAACCCCTCCGGTTGCTGCATATAGATTTCCTCATCTAACTCACCATTAAGGAATGCAGTCTTGACATCCATTTGGTGTATCTCAAACTTGTATATAGAAGCAAGAGCAATTAACACTCTAATTGTTGAGATTCTAGCAACCGGGGCATAGGTATCAAAGTAATCAATACCCTCTTTCTGGGTAAAACCTTTGGCTACGAGTCTGGCCTTGAACTTATCAATAGTTCCATCAATTTTCATTTTCTTCTTGAAAATCCATTTACAAGCAATTGGTTTAGAACCAGGTGGTATATCCGCCAAAACCCATGTATTATTACCCATGATAGAGTCCATCTCATCTTGGATAGCCTCTTTCCAGAAAGCCACGTCTTGCGATTTCATTGCTTCCTCAAATGTCAAAGGATCATTTTCCACATGAAGTGAAAATACATTGTGAGCACATGAAGTCTCTCTAGTGCCTTCAACTAGAAAAACTATGAAATCAGGACCAAACGTTTTCTCTGTCCGAACTCGTTTGCTCCTCCTCAATTCAACTTGTTCCTCAGGTTCATTTCCTTCAACCGGAACCTCGAAAGGCTCATTGTCCTCTTCGGACACCAAAGGAAACTCTTCCGAATCTTTATTAGATTCCAAATCCTTACTAGATTTTAACCTTGGAATTCTGTCAAATCTGTTTTCATAAAACACTGCATCTCGAGATTCAATGATGGTGTTGATGGACACAACATCATTACGCTCAGCCACTAGAAACCTATATGCTTTACTGTGCAAAGCATATCCAAGGAATACACACTCGATTCCTTTTGGACCTAGTTTCTTCCTTTTAGGTCCAGGCAATCTCACAATTGCCCTACACCCCCAAGTCTTAAAATAACTTAGGTTTGGTTTCCTTTTTGACCAGAGCTCATATGGAGTAATGTTAGACTTTTTGAGAGGTACTCGATTCAAGATATAAGCAGCGGTAAGTATGGCTTCGCCCCACAAACCTTTACTTAACCCTGCATTGCTTAGCATAGCAACCACCATCTCACACAAAGTTCTATTCTTCCTTTCGGCCACTCCATTCTGTTGTGGTGTATAAGGTGCAGTTACTTCATGAATTATCCCTACTGATTCACAATAATCAGGGAAGTGGTATTCACCACCCCTATCAGACCTTAGACGTTTTATTTTCAAACCACATTGATTTTCAACTTCAGTTTTATATGCAACAAACTTATCAAGCACTTCATCTTTGGAATGAAGCAAATACACATAGCAAAATTTCGAATAATCATCTATGAATGTTGCCATATAAAGTTTTCCGCCTCTAGTTGGAGTGCTATGAAAATCACATACATCACTATGAATCAATTCAAGTAATGAAGAAGTCCGCTCAATTTTAGGAAAAGGCAATCTGGTTATCTTTGATTCCAAACAAATCTTGCATTTATCAACCATATCATTATCAGATTTAGGAATTAGTCCAGATTTAATCATGCAATCCATTTTCCTTGTACTGATATGTCCTAAACGAGTATGCCACAAAGAAAAAGAGTCAAGCATATAAGCAGAAACAACTGTGTTATTGATATTAAGCTTAAACATCCCCTCGGTTACATAGCCCTTGCCAACAAACACACCACCCTTGGACACAACAATTTTGCCCGACTCAAATACAACTTTAAAGCCATACTTATTAAGTAGACTTGCAGACACGAGATTCTTCCTAACTTCCGGAACATGATACACATCAGTAAGAGTCAGCGTCTTGCCAGAAGTGAACTCCAAGTCCACTTTGCCTTTACCCATAACGGGTGCAGTTGATGCATTTCCCATGAACAGAACGGTACCATCTGCAACTGGTTTATACTCAGTAAAAAACCTTTTGTCATTGCAGACATGCTTTGTCGCACCAGAATCAAACCACCAATCTCCAGCATCTTCGAGGATATTCACCTCGGAAACAACAGCAATGAATTTAGAATTCTTTGCCCCAGATGCTCCTGGATTTTCACCAGTTTTCTTCCTTTTCAGGGATCGGCAATCTTTCTTAAAATGCCCAGGTTTGCCGCAATGCCAGCAGCCAGTGTCGGTGGGATCCAATTTCTGCTTCTTCCACTTACCGGAAGACTTGTCACCGCCCTTGTTCTTGCGTTTCTTGTTGGAATTTTCTTCCACCACATGAACCTTAGAAGTAGAATTATCCTTAACCTCCTTACCCTCCTGACGCCTTGTCTCTTCCTCCACCCGAAGGTGTTGGGCCAACTGATCAAGGGTAAGTTCCTCGGTCTTATGTTTGAGTTCCTTTTTGTAGTCTTTCCAAGATGCAGGCAGTTTGTCAATAACAGAGGAGACAACAATAGATTCATCCATATGCATATTCTTAATCTCAAACTGACTGAGGATATACTGAATCTCATGCAACTGATCAATGACCGGCTTTGTATCAACCATGCGATAATTCATAAACTGACTAACAAGAAATTTCTTACTTGTCGCGTCATCAGAAAGATACTTATCGTTGAGTGCATCCCAAAGTTCCTTTGCCGTCATTGAATTCTGATAGACATCGAATAGTGCATCCGACAGTGCATTGAGAATGTGTCCTCTACAGATGTAGTCATCATTCTCCCATTTGCCCCTTTCACGGGCCTGTTCCATAGTTTCATCATCCGGATTCTCTGGTATCTCCGGACTCGGAGTAGTCAGAACATAAACCACCTTTAAGGTAGTCAACAAAAAGTGCATCTTCTTCTGCCAACGCCTGAAATTCCCGCCTTCAAACCGCGCCAATTTCAGAAAGTCCTGCGTCATCTTTTGTAGAGACATCGCCATTGCTAAATACTGTCTTTAGATTGTTGGAAAAATTTGCCGCTGCAATCTGTACCGTTGACGAAATCTCCACCAAACCTGTAATACGCTTCGAGTCACGACTATGTCGCTTTCCTAAAGACAGTATTTGCCCCCACCAGTTGGTATGCAAAGGGTTACAGCAAATCTGCCTTCAAGATAAATCGAAGCCCGAACTCGAAGTTCTTTCCGTTTTCGTTTGCACTAACGAAACGGACAGAATACCTGCCTGAACGAATATAAGAACCGAGAATCACTGTGTTCTATTTTCTGCAGCAAAACAGAACGCAGAATGAATGCTAGAAAAACATAGAGAGAGATGTGGGAGAAATTCGGATTTTCTGTATGTGCTGGATTCTGACAAGTAGTGGTCTATTTATAGGCCACTACGCACCCATTAAGAATGGGTACGCACCCGATCCAATCTGACCGTTGGATCGGATCCTATGGTCTAGATCGATTAGTCACACCCAGTCACACCGAACCGGTGTACTGTTTCACTCACACCCAATCGGATTTAATCCAATCCGTTGGATCGTGCCCGTTCGCGATCGATGGCTGAGATCGCAACTCTACGAACCAACGTACCCGTAGGCTCGAGTTGCACCCGATCGGAACCGCTCCGTGTGACTCACCTGCCACGTGTGCGACACGCGGCATGCCACGTCAGCGCCACCTTACCGCCAACTCGCAATAAGAAATGGCGCCTGTAAGGCGCCTAACGCTGACGTGCTAAGTGCAAAGTGCGCCGCTAAAGCGCCACAATGCACCACAGCCCACGCCACACTGCCCACGCCGCGCGCGCGCGCGTGTGCGTGTGCGTACCGGCGTTGCCGGTATGGCGATGCACCATAGGGCTGCATTACACTAGATCATTGGTTATTCATATTAGGAATGTTTCCTAATATATACCACTCCAACTTCTCTCAACTATCCAATGTGGGACAAAACCCACAAGGAGGAAAATAAGCATTCTAAGGAAACAAGGAATTTTACAAAACCAAAACAACGACTCTTTTATTTTGAAAATCTCTAACATGAAAGATGTAACTAGCGGTGGCAATTTCAGGTAATGCATATATGCCGAGGAACTAAAGAATGTCCAATTTCGAAGATATGAACCATCTATGGAAGTTTCTATACCATGATAATTCCAACACAATTTAGAAATTCTATCAGTCCCTCTCCTTGAAATTTAATGGAAAACATAATTTGAGAAAACAAAAACAAGAAGGAACTAAGAGATATTTTTGCTCTACTCTTGTCAATCCTGCCTTAGTGGAGTCTAAATCAAGCGACGAAAAATATCTTTCCAGATTTTTGTAGAATACCATATATTATCGTGTGGCAACAACTCTACAAGCAAACATGCCTACTTTAATCACCACAAGCAATAATAATTCTGGTACCAACCAATAAAGATGTGGATACTGTCAGTTGGTGCAGTTGTATTATTATTACTCATTGTACAAAGCCAAGTCTTACTTATCGATATTTCATCACTTTATCTTCTATTGAAGCCAACCTCAACCATCTGACAAATTCGTTACTTCCTTAAGCAGTTGAGCAGTATTTTCAGTTTTATTTGGCTGTCCACTGTTCTAAAATACAGCCTGCATGCTTATTGTTGTCTTGCTGAAAGTTCCTTTTACATATGCACATCTAGATGCTACATAAATCCTTCTCAAAAAAGTCAAACCACGATTGAGTGTATCTTACTTTTAGTGTAATGTACCCTTAACATCAATCTCTTTCTCTGAATGTACAATAAATCCTACATGTCAAAATTGTTCACTCTTCGCCCTTCGGTATCAACTAGCCATCAACATTAATACACTCTCTTTGCTTTCCGGATTTGACTAAAGTTAAATTCCATGCATCCCATAATTCCAACTCTAACCTTATTTGCCTTAATCCCTCTTGATTCTACACCTTCTCACCTGGCTTTTAAGCTAGCATTTACCTCTACTTCTGTTGCACCAATAGATTTCATCAACCGCTACATTGAGCTGATAACTGCTGTTCCCAATCTACTATGGTGATGGAGATATTGCTGGTATCTCCTCCAAGTATTAATATAATTGCTGCAAACATACCTCCCATAAAAATGACTCATTTCCTAGCTGCCTTTTATGTCTCTAAGAATCCTATCATGGGCTATCTCTAAGCCTATAAAATCTATATGCATATGTTTCTCATTAACTATGTTGACCTCTAAGGCAATCTAACATCTAAACTAATTCTCTTACTCTAGTTCCACGTCTCAATCTGTTCTTT
>BPLS01000441.1:62900-92252 GCA_019656275.1 Rhododendron kiyosumense
TTCATTCATTAACTTCATAGCCTGCAGCATTATAGTATTGGAACTATAATAAAAAAACATGTGCTTTGAAGTTGGCTAAAAGCTGTGCATTAATTGGACTTTTGTGTGGGGGGCAATTGTAAATTCATTACGTCATTGGAAAGTTAAATATAACCTTTTGTTTGAAGATATACTCGCAAAGCATGCCATCAAAGATTCAAAACTGAGCTAAATGGTACACCACAATAAGGATCACAGGAAACATGGCTCTATATCTCAGCCCATAAAAGCCCTCAGCTCAGGGTGCATGGCACAGATTCAGGTAATTTACCTTGCCTTTGTAGTTCTCGCACCCACTTTTTGCCTCGTACAAAAGAATCCTGAAGCCAAAGCACCAAGTGAATGTTTGGTTAAATGATATCCAATATTTCAAAATAACAAAGATGCAAGTATTAATGCTTTTGTACGAGAAGAAAATGGCCAACAGATCCTCTGTTGACACAATGCAAGTACTGAACCTTTTTTAGTGACATGAAATGAAAGTTCCAAAACCTTTAGAGGGATATAACTTTAACACCAGATATCATCATCCTGTTCAAAAACAGTAGTGCTACAAGCAAATCCCGTGCAGCAATCGTGTACAGATCCATTTTGTGTTCTTCTCGGGTCTCACAAAGATGATCGGAGCCACTCATTTTGTTCAAAATATATTGTTTAGTGTTTCTGTAAAAAAAAATATCTCAATCTGATAACGGTAAGGGCATTTACGAGTCATCCAACTTTGCTTCAGAAATTCAGGCCAAATTCTGAAGCAAAGTTGTATGATTCATAAACACCTTTACCAATTTCGGATTGAGATTATTTGTTTCAGAGACGTTACGCGAAATATTTTGAACAAAATGAGCGGCTCTGATCATCTTTGTGAGATCCGAGACGGGCACAAAACGAATCTGTGCGTGGCTGCTGTACAAGGTTTGCGTAACGTCTGACAGACTCTTAGGAAAAAAATGGATGTGTTGTATCAGTAAAAGAGACACCCTGTTACTTAAGCAGAAGCAAGATATAGCATGTGCAAATACCCCACTTCAAAAGAGCAAGGACGAAAAAAGGAAATCTGTGAGCTTTTATTCTTCGACTTGTCAAGATGGACATGTTTTCTGGGACATTCAAAACTGGACATGTATTATGTGAAGGAGGGAGTAGCAAATCACGATTCAAAAACCAATTTATAATAGCAAATGGAATCATATATGAACATCTGCATTAAAAAGCCACTAGGGAGTAGTAATTCGATAAATAACCTACCATGCTGGTGATGTCATAGACCACAACAGCAGCAGCTGCACCACGGTAGTACATTGGAGCTAAACTATGGTAACGTTCTTGTCCTGCTGTGTCCCATATGTCAAACTTAATTGTTCCCTCGTTTAGTGACAAAACCTGAGTGAAGAAGGCCGCTCCGATGGTTGACTCCTGCAGATTATATCCATGTCAAGGGGCCTGCAAAAGCGAAGGTGTCGAACGGAACAAACTAAGAACCAATGAAAGACAGACAGTAGAGTGAACCTGGAATTCATAAAACTGGCCTTTGACAAATCTCAAAACCAAACTGGTTTTTCCTGCTCCCATGTCGCCAAGTAATACCTGGGAAAGTAAGGTTAGCAATGTTAGAATGTCAAGTAGCATAATAGCCATCAATTGGTTGAGCAATCAATTTCAAAAGAGAGGTACAAGAAGGAGCTTCATAATGATATTCCGAAGTACGAAACTCGTTTGATGTTAAACTCAACTGGTAAAACGAGGAGCAAATCAATAGGAGTCTAAAACCAATGCAATTTAATAGTAGTACCTCTTTGCCGCTATGGTATCTCCTCCTTTAATCAATTTTCATCACCCCACTCAAACGCAATTCCATGGTATGAATTTCAATAGCAGGTATCCTCCAACAAAAACACCAAAAACTCAAGGATCACGGCTGGCGTTATCTAAACTCTTCCTATGGAGAAGATTTTGATTGTGTTTGGAATGTCTAAAAATGCCTCTTTTTTCCCCCTCTTGGAAAAAGTTCAACGCCAAGAGGCCTTTGGCCCAACGGCATGCAGCTGGAAGGGAAGTGCACATTTGTGAGACCTTAATTAGTCGGGATGCATAGGGGAGTCAACCTATGAGCACGGAAGAGCGTCGTACCACTGCTCCTCTCTAAAGTAATGGTAAGATTCTTAGCCCTGTTGGCATCAGGGGTGCACTTAGGTGCTAGAAGTAAGGTGTTCAGGAGTTCAATTCTTCTAAGATGCCCTTCTAACTATTCTAACTACTAACATTCACCCGGCAAAAAAACGGAAAAAGTTCTGTGAAGACACAAAAAGGGGTTAAATTTGATTCTTTACCACCTACCTAATCTACCCATTGTACTATAGCTTTGGCTTTAAAATTCAGATTGTTCTTTTTCTTTTCTCTTTTTTGTTTTTGTGTGTGTGTGTGAAAGGCTAGGTGAATTGAACTTGGAATAAACACCGATCCACTTGGGCTGGCAAGTTCAAAATCAAGATGTTCAAACCTCCCCCAAATTTATTCTTACGACGGTAGGCGTACAAACAAATCCATCGGAACACCACTTTTCTTCTTGAAGGTATCGAAAGCCCAACTAACGTATAGGAATTTAATTAATAACAATATATTATTATTAATTTTTTTTGGAAACAACTCAAATAGTTGTTCCAGTTAACATCAGAAACCAAAATCTTCTCATGAACTCAAAAATTCACAACTGATTGAAGTTCACAACCGATTGACAATCTACGGTTTGATATGAAGACTCCGTAGGCGATCGAATTGAATTGAACAGCACACGAAATGGAAATTGAAGTAAAAAAGTTATAGAATCGTGAAAATAAAGGGAAAGACATACCCACCAGCTTGGCTTGTACGTTCTTGTTTCCTGTCCTCGCCATTCGATCGTATTCCGGAAATTCCACAGAAGGAGAGAGAGAGAGAGAGAGAGAGAGCTCTAGAAAGAGAAAGAGAGCGATGGATAAGTTGAAAACGAAACGCGGTACACCTGCTTTTACTTTTTCTATAATGCTATTATGCGAGAAGTGATGAGAGAGAGAGAGAGAGAGAGAGAGAGAGCGCGCGGGGGAAATGACCGTTAGGTTTGATTTCAGTTTGACTGGTAAGTTAGTTTTGCTTAGCTGTAATCCAACGGATAATCTCTTCTTCTTTTTCCTTTTCCAATTTAAGAAATAAGTACTCCGGACCGTCCATTTTTGAGCGTTCACTAAGAATTTGCATGTCATTTTCAATTGTTTACAGTTTTCGACGTATATCTCAATTATTTTTATAAAAAGTTTTCGACGTATATCTCAATTATTTTTATAAAATAATAATTTTAAAAACAAAAAAATACGTAAAGAGATATAATCATGCAAGTGATAACAACAAACAGGGTGGCACATCTAGCAATAATCAAACGCAAGACAATCCAATTTGGTTTGGGAGGGACACCAAGACACGCTCTATTTTTTGAAAGCCTTTGAATATAAAGAAACGTGTCATTCTTGATCGTGATTTCCTTCTCATTAATTAAAACCTTCAACCATCCTCGGAAAATGAGGAGCCCTTTCAATTTTTTCATCGAGCTAGTGTCTGAGTTGTTGAGGTATGCGCCAGAGGTAAGTTTTTTTTTGGTCATGTATGTTAGTTAACGGGGGTTTAGAGGTTGTTCATAACTTTGAACTCCAAATTTGCTCCCTATGAAACTCAAACTCAGATCACCACTAGAGAGAGAAATGAGACGACTAACTTGACAAACTTGATTTCCCTCAAAAGTAAGCACCCAAGTTCTTTCGCCTGAACCCAACACTTTCACCCCAATTAATTGAGATAGAAAGCATGACTTCTTGCGAGCCCGTTCTACTGTGGGTCGGTCTACAAACTCCATCTCAGGAAAGGGGGACTATGGATAAAAATATCAAACGGAAGGAAGGACAAAGTGATTTTTCGCAACCTCTAGCTAGGGAGGTCCCACTATTTGTTGGAAACTCAAGGCGTGGTGAGTTGAAATTTGAATCATCCCCCCGCTTATGCTTATCATTCTCGCTTTGCCCCTGCGTTTTTAGTTCTCACACTCACAAATCTTTCTTAACACTCATGAATTTTAATTATTTGTTAGGTTTTTGATGGATGCTTTCATGTTTACAACCACACTCCCACCACCGCTCTATTCACGCATTACGTAACTTAGAGATTAGGTATATTTTAGGGCTTCAGAAAAGGTGAAACCCTAGAGGATCTACTACCCTTCCTTGTGTCGGAGAGGACATTGCCGTAGGTTATCTGCAATTATGGAGCGACTCGATTGGAGTAAACTCCTTGGCTACTTTTCCGGCACTACTAGAAAAAGGCAAAAGATCTCGATCTGATCTCGGTTTTTATCTGTGATCTTTTTCATATTAATTACGGTTTTAAAATCGTGGTCTATGGAGCCATTATTATTTTCTCTCCTTTTTTTTATCACTGTTTTTTAACTCTTCATGCATTCTCATGAAAACACAAACATTGACATGTCTGGGGCCTCCGATTCCTATTTGTGGGGCCCACATGCGGTGGTTGAGGCAGAATTTGAATTTGGAGGTGACACCCAAGAGATAATCATGATATCCTCGCTCCGTCCGGAAATGAATATCTCTGGTCAGTCAAACGAGATTAAAAAAGAATATGCTTTTTATTCAAACAAATTCTTAAGTTCTTAAGTTTTTCTTGCCGGAAAAAAAAAAGTTGAAATGTATTTTTTAAGTTCTCGTTTTTGGAACAGGAAGAATATTTAATACCAAAAAGTAGTATACGTGTTCTAAATGTAATCAAACATAATAGCCCCAAAAAATGATTTTGTTAGGTTAACCATCCATCAAATATAGTATAGTTTCGAATCAAGTCATCGATTTTTGGGGGCACGTTAGGACCCACCGGCCCACTATGTCTCTACAATTGGCTTTGCTTTGAAAAGCAATACCTCGCATGGTAAATATAGATTTCACGATTTTCATCAAACAATAATGTTATAGTCACTCTTCTCTCACATGTAGTGGAGCTCGTTGCTGCTTGCGACCTTAAAGTGATGCAATAAAAATGCCCCAAGCGTAGGGCTAGGTCGGTTGAAAGCATAATAATGCCCGGAAGTCCGGGGTCGAATCCACAGGGAGCGCATCCATAACTTGTTTAGAGATTAGCTTGTAGAGAGTTTTAGCGTTAGGACCGCCAACCAAAGTTTGGCATTGAGACGGGCAACTGGGAAAATTTAGTTAACTGGCTACTTAACCTAACTACGATTTTTTAACTGGAGATTAAACTAAAGGCTAGGTTTAGGAATAGCCAACACCCATAACACACGGATGAGCTCATTTCTTCTCTTTTTAACAAAAGTGTTAAACATGTCTAGGGTTCTTTTGATACATTTAGACAAACACGAGGAGGGACATAGCTCTAAGTATCAAATGTGGCAAGAAGCTTAACCCTTACCTACATTTGATCAAAGGGGTTAACACCTCAAAGTTTTGGTACATAAAATCAGTCCTAAGCCATGTTTAAGCTAGGAAATGGAAGTTTACAAGAGAAGAACGAGCCACACCCTTAGTTACGGGATGCTAACCATCTCACAACCTAACCTTACTACACTACTCACTCATAACGGAAGGAGAAATGCAATGAGCAAGGGTAAACATAAGGAAAATACTAAACATTGATTAAATACGAAATAAATACAAGATCCTTGAAGAGAATGAGATTCCTTACAACTTTAATAAAGGCGAAATGCTTCGGAAACAAATAGATCATCCCTAAAATCACCCTTCAAGACATGAATGAAGAGAAAGGTTGGAGCTCCATTAATGGCGGTAGAGAGAGAAAGTGTAAAAGTAAAAGTGCCCTACATTTCGGACAAGGGTTGGTATATATACCCCCTTTACAAAAGATTTACAAAATG
The DNA here is from genome assembly GCA_019656275.1 of Rhododendron kiyosumense. Classification (NCBI taxonomy): domain Eukaryota; kingdom Viridiplantae; phylum Streptophyta; class Magnoliopsida; order Ericales; family Ericaceae; genus Rhododendron; species Rhododendron kiyosumense. The sequence continues at coordinate 68,860 of BPLS01000441.1, forward strand.
CCACTAAAATGTCCGCGCAGGAGTGAGAGATCGATCCCTGGTCAGAGGGGGATCGATCCCTAGTGCCACTGGATTGCCCTGCTGAGTTGGGGGATCGATCCCTGGTGTTTGGGGGATCGATCCCGGTGGGCACTGGATTGAAAATTCTGCTTTCTGCTGCTGCCTTCAACCTTCGGTTGCTCCGAGTCCTCCCCTATTGCTTCGGCTATTTGTTTAGGACTCGGTATGACTCCTCAATGCCACTCACGTACATCCAGCACATCCGGACTCCTCCGGGGATTCTTAGAAACCTTGGAATCCGTCCATATGTACTCCAATTTCCTGTCGCTCCACAAAAAACACACTTTGCATGCAATATCAAACAAAAACGGACGAATATGCATGCAAGTGAGATAAAACGGAGGGAGATAAGCCTAACAATTTACACTATTCAAGGCTTATCAGTTGCATATGTTTGGGGAGTGGCCAGGAGGCGTGGCCATAACATTTTCGTTCATCGCATGCTTTGTTTCGCATTCTAAAAGGGTACACAACACAAAAATACCATGACTTTTATCGAAATACTTATAGTAGGACAGTCGAGTGAATTTGAGACGACACTAGTCAATTTATTTTTTTCTTTTTTTCTCGGCAAATTTTTTTTAATTAATCTTTTAAAAGAAATACAAAGATTAAACGGATCAAGGGCACAACGCCAATCGCCACCCAAGACCCAAATCGAAAGGCAAGACGCCAACCAAAAAAGATCAATGAAAAGAAACACCCAAACCTAAACTACCGAAACACCTCTAAACCCCAAAACCCAACCTTGAAACCCAAATCACAGAGAAAACCAACCCGGAACCATAGAGCACCAACAACCGTAGAGAAAACTTACACAAACCAAAAACAGAAAACATACACGAAAACCCACCTGCTAAAGAAAACAGAAAATGTATAATTTACATTTTGATATCTATCGATATCCGATTGAGATATTTTTGTAATGAATGTTCTTTTCAGCAAATCCTACAATTTATGCGGTTCAAATCACAGGAATACCAAGTATACAATTGACTAACTTTTGCTCAAAATTCATTCAGTATTCAGAATCCTAAATTTCAAAATGAAAAATTAGAAGATGAGATCAATTACTTGTAATTCTTTGATTGAGCTAATTTTTTACAAGACCGCTCGAATAATTATTAAAAAATTATTGAATGTCTAGGATTATTTTGCGTGGGATCTTGAAGTGAGCCCCATGCAACGATCCGTACCTTACAAGAGCGAGAGAGAAGAGCAAAAGTATTTGCCTAACCTAACTTGGCCAAAACGACAATGTTTTGGGTCGCTACATCCCATCCCTTTTGTGGCGCCCAGAATCCACGTTTTACAAAGTTCCATACAGTATAAATTTTTGAAAGTTGTTCTCTGTGTGAGGGAGGGATAGATGCTGGTTAAGTTTGCCAAAGCAATTGTCGGTGGTGTTCTACAATTGTGGTCTAGCCATTTTATATATCCTGGAGATTGATACCACTATACCAGTTCAACCCTCCAACCTCCTCAGTTGGGCGGCGAATTCGTTTGAGTAGATTGCTAAATACAACTCGGTTTGCATTTTCATTTGTGTTTGGGGATGTTAGGTGCAAAGAAATTTTATCCGGAAATGACCCGGAATACACTATTTATGACTCGAAATACCCTATTTATGACCAGTCATAAATAATGTATTCCGGGTCACTTCTGAGTAAAATTTCTTTGCATATAGCATTTCTGTTTGTGTTTTGATTATTGTTTTATGGAATTTGCCGTTTATATGTTTTTCCTTCCCAACAAAAAGAACCGAAAGAATCCTGTAAAGGATAAAAATAATCCATTTTTATATTATTTTATTTTATTTTTTGATCGGAAATCCATTGTTATACTATTAGGCAAGGTTTTTTATTCTGCCTTTCCCACACATACATGATGGTGACTTGGTGAGATGTATTGGGACGTTGCCTCAGAAACATAGGGTAATTAACCCTAAGGGATTGGCCTCTCTCCCTCCCAAAGTCTCGAAATCTTCCATGTGTGATCAATTTCTATATGGAGCTTTGCCCCGACTTGATTCGGATTCCCGCAACTGAAAAGAGGGAATATTGTTGCATGCTTCCTGATTAGTTGATATACACAAGACGACCCGGGCATCTAAATTATTCAAGAAAAAGAAACACAAGATAGGAGTATTCCACACACTGACAAATGAAATTGAATACTAAAATGAAAGCATCTGGCTACGTGTACAAGGAGCCACACCTCTCACATGAAAGCCTCATCCCTTTCATGCAGCTATCACGTCACCACATGTGCTTGTTTTCTTTCTCCTTTCCGATCCCACTATCATAGGATTCACATATAAAGTTGTGAGATTCCCAATAACATTTGGACCAATTTCATATCAGTTTCATCCCTATCTTAATAAACAAATTAATTAAAAGGACAGGTTTTTATTTTGCCAATGCTCTATTTATCAGTGGGGTTTAGCATGAGAGTTAATTTATTGGGGTTCAGAAGTTGTCTATACCTGTGAACCCCAAACGCTTTTGAGGAGATTCAAACTCTGGCCTCCCTTATGGGAAGACTAGGAGATAACCGATGGGCTACAAGCTGATAGTTTTTTTTTTATTTTTCCCAATACTACATATCAAAGTAGGAGTTAGCAAAGGAGTTAGTTAGTTAATCTACAGGAGTTTTAGAAGCTGCCCATAACCCTAAATCCCAACCGCCTCTGACGAGGCTTGAGTCCTGGCCGGCTCGAGACCTGGCCTCCCTTGTGAGAGGATCAGGAGATAACCACTGGGCTACAAGCCCTGTGGTTAGGACAACTTTATTAATCACACTCCACTAATCAGAACTTGATCTTATCAATTACTCCTGTCATCAGACTTCAATCATTTGGTTGAATGGAAAACTCTTTTGACTGTGAATTCCAAAGAGCAATTTCGTTTATTTTGAGCACCAATTTAACGTATGAATATGTAGTTCGTTGTGGGTAATCTCATTGGTCGAAATTAAGCTCCTCCATTAATGTTTTTAAGTACGGAGTACCAAAAATTTGCTAGTGTATCGTGGTTTTTTTTTTTTTTTGGGTAATTAAAATCAAGCTCTTGTATCGGATCATTTATGATTTTTTGATCACTTTACGGCCGCTACGATTCATACTTGATTGCTATGACGCTTCAACCACTATAGCACCAGAAAATAATGCTACTAATAAATATTTCGTTGTTGCATTGATTCTCATTGTGTATTATTTGATATTTCTGTAATTGTTACACCGCTACTGCTATCGTTACACCGGTTGCTACCACTTTTTAAAACCTTTGCACCTACTATTATGCATATCATAGAAGAGCTCTGAAAGCACTGAATGAATATACTCCTATCTTTTCTTTTCTTTTCTTTTTTTTATAATTAGATATCCGATCCAGGTTGCACGCACCTCAACTAATATACTCCTATATTCATGTTCGAAACATTTTATTTTTTAGATTCTGCAACATAAACGACATGAGTCATAGTTAATTTAGAATGATCATCATACTCTTTATTGTGACATGCATGAGAGCCTGCTGTCAGGTTCAAGCCGAATCTAATAAGAGTTAGGTTTGTTTATAAAAAAGAAGGTATGTTCGAATTTTTTTTTTTTTTTTCCTTTTTTTATGTGCTTGATAGAGTATATTTTTATAGTACAAAATGATAATAGAGTGATGACTATGTACTTTGAATGTATTACTAAGATAAAGCATGACCATTTTAGCAATATTTTACCCATCAATTATCTATGTAATTATGTGTTACTTAGCGTAAAGTACCACATCAGATAGCATGTACTGCAGAAGGAGAAATTTTTGGGTCCCGAGTGGGTTTAGCGGGTATCCGTCGGTAATCCCAACTATCCACACGTGTTTTGGGCCGACGGTCCAGATTAATTTATATATTTCCTTTCTCTCTCCTTACCTCACCACTCTCTTTCCTCTTTTTCTCTATCTAAAATGCAGACCGTCCAAAACAAGTTTGAACGGCTGGAATCGCCGACAAAATATCATGCGTGTGGTATCCGTCCAGCACCCAAAAACTTCTCCTGCAAAAAAGCAATGGTACAAAGGCAATAATTTGCACCTGCGTAATTAATATTTATATGCATGCGCTGATGTGCATAAGATTACTCATTTACTCCTATCATGTTGCGCATAATAATGTAACCTCTAATTAATTATACTTTGAGCCTCTCATTTTTGCAACAGAGCAAAATTAGGAGCACGACTCCAACACCAAGCACCGTTGCGTCCAAAATCGTTTGATGCTTGTGGTCTCATACACATAGAATGAGACTGAACATAATTGCGTTCGAAAATTGTATTCCTATACTTTTTGTTTGCGAAGTACCTTTTTTCAGTTGGGAGCACAGCCAGAGAAACAAACAATCAAGGGGCACCACTTGATTGCTTCACCAGCGCCCCTGACCTCACACTGCATCAAGATAAAAATCCCATTGATTTTTATTTTTATTTTTGTCGTTTATACCTATAATATACAAACACGGGGAAACACTTTGTTTACGCTTTCCATGAAAAAGTGTTTATGGAGCTGAATTTCGCGCGTCTAAGGTATTTTGGACAGTCCGAATTTAAAGAAAACTCTTTTGAGGAAAAGTTAAACCCTTCCCCGGAAAACGTCGTTTAAAATCCGGACCGTCCAAAACACTCTTGGACGGTCCAGATTCACCCCGCTGTAAACAGCTTGTTACAATGGTTCCGTGAATACGGGGGCGTTTCCACTAACAAAAAAATTTCAGTATTTTACCATCTCGTTTTTACTAACAAAAAAGTTAACAAAATCTTTTTTTGTTACAGTAACCCTACTCACAAACCATCAACAATATATTCACTACTGAAAATTCCTAACAACTTCTCAACCACAAATAAAAATCTACGAAATTTTCATTGCCGAAAACACCCTCTAAATCTTACTCTACAAACACACACGTATATACACACACGAAGGCATATATATAGTTTGAGTAGCCTTTGGGAATTTCATTTGCTTCTGATCAATCCTTCCCTGTAAAAGAGATGGACTCCTCTTGTAGAATCAGAGTCACCACCACAACCACCACATCGCCCAAAGCAGGGAAGGGATCAGCCGATCATTCTGCAGTTAGTCCATCGCAAAAAGGTGGTCAATGCCTGTGTTCACCAACCACCCATAAGGGCTCATTCAGGTGCAGGTTCCATAGATCAACCACCGCCACTCCTCCTCCTCCATGGTTCAAGAGGTCCAATTCCATGCCGCCTGACCGCAGCGTCGCGAACTCTCTCTCTCCCAAATCCGTCGACTCCTGAGTTCTCAGGCTCACAGGTGGGGGGTTATGTATTTGGTTCCCGGAATTATCGAGGTGCGTGTAAACTGATCTGGATGCCTGAGTTATAACGGAAAAAAAAGTACCATGTAAACTAGTACTCCCACCACTAGCTAGGTACTTTTGAATATGCTTTTTTTTTTCCTCTTCACTTTGTGATGTGAAGAATTGTTGGATCTCAATTGTTGTTCTTGGTATATGGGGGTTTTTTTTTTCCTTTTTTCTAGCACGAATGATAATAATCACAAGGCTTGCGTGTTTTTCTTTGATTTTGATTGGCTGGGATTATTATATATTTCTCTTTGACACGATTTTGATTGGTTGGGATTATTATAAATTTCTCTTTGACACGCGCCCGTGAAGATGAATATCCGAATGCGGTCAACAACTTGCTAATTTTTGAGTCATTTAATTTCGTGATTATAGGCTAGAACTATAATACGTAAATAAAATTCGACGTCAATTTGTGAGTTTTCATACTCTTACCGGAATTATGTTTTTCTGATTATTTATGTTCTGATTTACGCATTAAGTACTTGCTACTGTATCTTGTAATACTTGAAAATGTTTATTACAAAATCTCCATGACCAAATAAGTACGATTTTTCATGTTTTGCAATTTACCATAAATGGATATATTCCTTCCCGACACTCTTATAATCTCTTTTTAAAACAAATTCTCCATGATTGGAGAAAAATAGTTGTGATATTTTCAGCATGGATTAAATTAGCAGTGTTCAATAGCGTCTTTGACATGTGTAACTTAGCTAGTGGATAGTAGCCATAGTTATCCCCTCACCAATTATCACGATAAATATCTTATATTAGGATAATATTCTAACCTTGAGTCAAAACCAGTGGCGGAGCCAGGATTTTAACCTTGGGAGGGGCCGGCTTAGATGCTTAGTCAACATATATTTTTCATCAAAACGTATACGTATTATATCATAAGGTTTTTGCTTTTCAATTCATTACATTTGTATATTAAAATGATTCTTTAGGCTACATCAACTATCACGTGCTTATTTTTATTTTTTATAAAAGAAACTAAGAAATGAAAAGGTAAAATAATTGATTTTTTATCAAATCGAACAAAAATTATTGAGATTATAAGTAGTTATACATGAATAATTATCAATAATATTCAATTGTTAACTTCAAAGTTTCGGAATTAGTCAAGTGCGCAAAAGTTGAGCCAAATGTCCGGTTATAAGACTGTGTTCTTATGAACTTAATTTTACTTAAGTCTGAGAATTTTGTCTTTATTTGAATTTTTTCTACATTTGTTAGTTTTGCGTTAATTTTTATAAGTTATTGATTCGTCTCGACGAGAGGAATTGAAAAAAAGATAAAATTTTAAGTTAAGTTCAAAGTAAACAAGAAATGTCTTGGGCCGAAACGGTGGAATTTATCTTTGGTGATCAATGAGGCGCTTCCATTGTTTAAGGTTTCTGTCTTCACAGCTACGAAGTTGTAGGATCTCGATTCTCTTGTTCCTATGTACTCCACTTTTTGTCTAGAAACGAGTGATTGAATAAATGACCGTTGCAGGCGTGCCAGTATCGTAACATGATCCAAGTGTCGATTAGAGTGTATGCAGCGGAATATGGAAATCCTGCACCGCACTACATAGACTGTACAGTGGCCGATTCAGTTGTTTATTTTGAAGTCGATTGTACGAATTTAATTCGAGCTTCTAACGATATGAATCATCTATTATTTGGATTAAAATCCAAACTATCTATTGTGGAAGTGAACGGCTGACAAAATCTCGTGGCTCCACCTTTGCTGAAGGTTTCCAAGAGTTATTTTTACGGTAATAGAATACATGTAATATTTTAGTATAGATTTATTTTAGTTTAGCCTTTTTTAAATACTCTATCCAAAAATATTTGAACACTCTACCCAAAAAATAGCCCACAAATCAATCCTATGTATACAACCCAAGTACTTCTTCCGTCCCAAGAAGAATGACAATTTTTGAAATTCGTGTCATTTTTCATCGCTTATATCTTTCAATCTATAATATTTTTCACGAGTTTGAAAACTTTATATAATAGAACTAATCGAGAACTATCAAATAAGATTCATATTGCATATTTTTTGAGATTCATATTAAAAGATATAAGGAATTGAAATTGACACGGATATCAAAAATTTACATCCAATTTGGGACGGAGGAAGTAATAGATTTTTTTTGTATATATAATATATATAGTTATGGTTTCTAAAGATAGTAGAGATTTCTGACCACACTTCTCAGAATTTTCTGGACCTGCCACTGAACGTATGGCTCAAGTGTTGACTTCAAACTGAAAATTGTGCTACAAACTTATTGGAGAGGACTTAGAAGAATTTGGTTCACAAACTAATGATAAGGATAACCAATTGGAACTAGTTCAGCTGGTCAAGACTTATTTTACTATGTGGTCAGAAGTTCGAGTCTCCCCAATTGGGTGTGGATGTTCTTTCCTTAGAGGGCATTTTTCTTTTCTTTTTTTTTTTTTTGTTTCTACACTATAATAGATTTATTTCTTGTATTGGTTAAGTTGTTGGACTTTAGTTGTCTGGTGGACTTTCACAATTAATATAGTGTCCTGAGTTTGTACTATTTACTTCATATCTGACGTAAAAATGATCTCTTTTATAATTGACAATCATGATGAAACTAGGGACCAAAGTGATCAATCAGAAGTTGTTCCAAAAAAATAGAAGTGATCTATCACAAGAACGAATTGGGAAATGAAAGGAAACATACAAGAATAATGAGAGTTGTTACATAGCTACACTATTTTTTATTTGGGACCCATTTTGGATTTCACAAAAATTCAAAAAAAGATATTCAGAAATTTTAAAATATTATTTTATGGAGCACTATAAAAAATCAGCTCTAATGAATATCGGTAAATATTATTTCTAGATTTGTAGAGGTGAAACTGTTCATCTACGTAGTTTGTCCCTACGAATTTAAAAATAATACTTGCTGATATCCGTTAGAGCTGATTTTTTCATAAGGTCCCATAAAATAATATTTTAAAATTTATGAATATTTTTTTGAATTTTTGTAGGATCCAAAATGAGCCTCACATAAAATATAATATAACTATGTAGTGTAAAAATATAGTTCATAATTGCTCTTTTTCACACTTTGAAAATGATTGACTTTTGACGTTTCATTTTACCCACTAAGTAGGACCCACGCGCCACATGTCACTTTATCAATGGGTTAAAAAAAGAGAGGCGTACCCAATCCTATAAATTTAAGTATATCACCCCCTAATTTCCATGAATTTTTTCTGGACGTCATGAAAGGGTTGTTGATGAGTTTTGAATGGCTTACAACGAGGATGCCATTCTTTTGATCTGAGAGAAGACGACTTGTATTGTATACATGATTTTTTTGATGGCTTGATATTCTCCAAGAAATTAGTACTAAAAATGGTGATGGGATTGCACATATAGGGACATTTCACATTTTGTCTTTCGATAAGAGACATTTCACTTTCGAAACGATACTTTTCATGGACCCAAGAGGCCTCTGGTCCGATGGCATCAGAGGGTGTATTTAGGTGTTAAGAGAAATGAGGTTATGAGTTCATTTCTTTTTTCAAAGTGTCAATCTAACTATTCTAATAATACTTATTTTTTTCTGATTAAAAAAAATAAGGCCGAGACCATTCAATCGCAATCCTATCGACCGAGCTTCCTTTCTGTAGTTAAAAGAGAGATAAGGCACGTTGGTTTGATAATTATGTGCGTCTTCGATATGACATTCGTCTAGATAAAGAAGCATAGAAAATAGAGCAAACTTCATGTGGTTTGCTCGATGTGCGGGTACACACTCTCACCTTCAATTATCAACACAAAACTCCCCTGTCCAATGTCACTGTTAACATTTAATCCAAACTAACGGAAAATGAATTTCACACGCGCCTATGTGGACAGTAATTAATTTTTTTGAGACAGAAAATACCCTCCCTATAATTTTGGAATTTACATCTTTTCTGTCACTTCTCTCTCTCTAGTCCATAACTTCCTTCTTCACCCCTTTGTCGAATCATTAATAATATTATATTTGTCAATAACCAAACACTCCTTCACCACTACATTTCAAGGGGGAATCCCACACCTTGTTTTTTCATCCGTGGGGCCACACCTTAGAGACCAATTCATTCTCCGATCGATTGTTGTTGTTTCAATTTTTTTTTAAAAAGAAGGGCGTTGATTTCGATTCGGGTTTCAAGTTGCGTTTCACTATGTTTGCTAAAATCAATGGTGATTTCGGTTCGATTCTGGGGGATTTTAACAACCGAAAAATCGATTTAGATTTTCATATGTAGCAACCGAAACCGACTGAAGATGTGATCGGTTTTTTTCAGTTTTGGTTCAATCGGTTTCGGTCAGTTTGCTTCGGGTTTTTTGGGCCTCACAAAATGAAACAAAGTAGTTAAACAACATATTATTGGGCCTCATTTGGGCCAAAAATGAAAATTTTGTAACTTAGATGGCTTGCCCTCACCTGGGCCAAAAAACATAAATAAATTCCATAATTCATAATTGAGGCCCAAAAATGCAGAATTTGTAAGATGTTACCACCATAATAGTTCAAAATGGTCATAGCCGAGTGAGATATCTTACAAGTTCAGAAACGTGATGGCCATAATTTGTATTTCCCAAACATAGTTTATAATTCGGTTCAGTTTTGACTTCCCTAAAACCAAAAATCGAGCCGAAAAAATTATATTTCGTAAAGGAAAACTGAATTGAACCGAACTGAAGCCATTCCGCAAACCGAACTAAACAGACTGTTTCGGTCAGTTTAAATATCACCCTTGTTTGGCTTCCAACTGATTTTTTCCGATTTGGGTTCGTCGGAATCGTTGAACCAAATGCATATGCTGGATTGAATCAATTAAAACGAACCCATTCCACCACCCAAATTGAAGAACCAATTTCCTCCCCTCTGGATCGTCCAAATGGGTCTGTTTTCACCTTGATTTTTGGATTATGCACACGGACTTCGCCCACAGTTCGAGCAGACAAAGAAAGTTTCATAATCTTCGTTTCGTCCGCCAACGAATTAGAGCTACGACTGGGCTTGATTTCTCATTGGAATTTTTGGATTGGAGCTTAATTTCGCATTGCTCCCTCATAACTCGATATTCGGTGCAGTTATGTGACTGTGTGAGCAAGTAGGCACATCTCCGTAACTTCTGTAAAAACTGATGCATTTCTTTGATGGACATATAGGGCAGCAAATGAACCGAGCTGCTCGCGGCTCGGCTCGTTAAGACTCGGTTTGACTCTTTAAGTAATCGAGCTCAAGCTCTATTTTTGAGCTCGTTTTAATAAACAAGCCGACTTCGAACATTATAAAATTTGACTCGGCTCATTTGCACTGGTAGATGGACAAAACTGGAATGATGAAGTCGAAGAACCCGGTTTGCAGTATTAATCTGCTTTTAAATTTTTACTTTACAAGGAATGACGAAAATCGAAAACTGCCTGGATTTCCGCATAGAAATATATATAAGGAGAAAAAAATAGAATTTCAATAATATGTATTACATAAAGGGAAAGTCTACACAGTGCCGGCTCCGATATTTGGGTTGTCCTAGCCCAATACCATGCTTTATTGCCCACTTACTATAAAGTCATACAAAATAAAAATAATAATTCAAGTGCCAAAAGAAAAGTTACATTATTTTTTTAGCTTGAATTACATCAAGAAAATCAACATTAAAATGTAAATCCTGTTTATAGTGCTTTATGATTAGCACAATCCGATTTAAGAAAATAACTTTTTTTAGCATTTTTTGAAGCAAATTTTTAATTGAGTCATTGTACTTTACTTATCTAAAAACTCGGGCCCATTTCGCTATCTTTTGTTTTTTGGGTTTTATTGTTGATATATGTAAAGAGAATGACTTGTCTTGAAAAGCATAAGAAGTTAAAAAAACCCCAAAATGTCCAAAAATATTCTTAGTGGAATTGCGTCTCATTTATAATTGAGATCATTGCCAATCTCTTTAATTTTATATTGTGAAATGGTAGTTCGAAGATAAAAATAAAAATCGTGTTAACTGGCTTTATTTATTTAGCTATGACTTTTTTTAAAATCAAATGTAGGAATATATCATTTATAAATTATCATTGAGAGGGGGAAAAATAGAAGTAGATCAAAAATTGGGACCCGGGGGCTCTACTGCGCTGATGAGGCAGCAGCCCCTACCCAGTGCAACAAACGACAACGTTTTGAAGTAAAAAAAAATCCAAAACATCCCTTTGCAATCCTATGGAGCAGAAACGTGATTATGAGAGCCTTAGAGACAAAATTTGATTATGTCTCTTTAGAATAATATGATCAAAATAATAAGATCTTCACACCCGTTCAAACGGGTTAAAAATTGGAGCACTTAATTTTTTAACTGTATTTTTTAATATATAAACAGTGTCAAAAAATTAAGTGCTCAAATTTTTACTCCGTTTGAATCAGTGCAAAGATCTTATTATTCTGATCATATTATTCTAAAGAGTTGTAATTTATTTTTATCTTTAGGGTTCTCATATTAAATATATATTTTTTATTTAGGACCCTGTGGAGCAGAAATGTGATTTTTATTTAGGACCCTGTGGAGCAGAAATGTGATTACTAGAGCTCAATATTTAATATGAGAACCCTAAAGATAAAAATAAATTACAACTCTTTAGAATAATATGATCAGAATAATAAGATTTTTGCACTGATTCAAACGGAGTAAAAATTTGAGCACTTAATTTTTTTACACCGTTTATATATTAAAAAATATAGTTAAAAAATTAAGTGCTCCAATTTTTAACCCGTTTGAACGGGTGTGAAGATCCTATTATTCTGATCATATTATTCTAAAGAGACATAATCAAATTTTGTCTCTAAGACTCTCATAATCACGTTTCTACTCCATAGGATTGCAAATGGATGTTTTGGATTTTTTTTTTACTTCAAAACGTTGTCGTTTGTTGCACTGGGTAGGGGCTGCTGCCTCATCAGCGCAGTAGAGCCCCCGGGTCCCAAAAATTGTGGATTGGAGGAAACAAAAAGGGAGAGAGAAAAAGAATGGAGGAAATAAAGAATGGGACTGCCTGGGAATCGAATTCAAGAGCCACGGCATCTAAAACAATCGCAGCAACCATTACAGAAAGCGAATGGTTGTGCTACTATGGGAAACTCTTTTAATTTATAATCTAACTCGAAAACTTCTTTTTTTTTTTGGGTTGCCCCAGCCCCGGGGTTGCCCAAGACCAAGGGCTTGCGGGGCTTACCTCGGGGCCGGCCTTGAGTCTACAATACACACCACCTTAAAAGATTGTACCATATGCACCTATTTTATGATTCATTTATAACATTTTAGCGTGTTTCGTAACTTTTGTTTTAGAATTCATAACTTTTCAGCAGCACGATTCGTAACATTTCATTATGACTCATAACATTTTAGTGTATCTCGTAACCTTTGTACGATTCGTAACTTTTTAGCAATACGATTCGTAACATTTTTTTTATAATTCTGAAAACTCGCGTTTTTGGCATTAGGCGTGAATACGTTGAGCGCGGACGTACCAAGACTTGTAGCGCCTAACTTTTGGTGAAGATTCCCGTGAAACTTGACTTCTAACGTATGAGCGATTGCGTGTGACCCAAAGGTTAAATATCACAATGAGGTTCGTGGTTTGCCATACGGTTGTAGACTTAAAATTTTCTAGTCGTATAGGAAATGAAACGTAAAAACGTGAACTTTATTACTCTTGGATAATAAAGTTTGTACAAGAAAAGTAAAATTCAAACTACTTGATGAAGTAAGTTTGAATGGGGTTGAATACTAAGTATTCGATAGTCTACTTTGCTGAAAATAGGAAAATGTGCTTCGCTGGGAAGACTTTGTTTTAAGCGTAGAGCTTTGATTGGTATTGAACCCATTTTTCACCTTGTGAACTTGTATTTATAGGCACTGTAGTATGCTGATTCAGGTCTGAATCCGAACCCAGCTTTGCACCATAAGTCGCCAAGTGTCCCATGATGCTCCCACCTTTTATGCATGCAGAATCATGGGTGGTTATTGGCAGTTTGAAAGATTATGGGATGATGTGACAACAACTTCCCACTATGTCCCTCTTTTCATGCTTTTGACACATGGCCAATTGACACTAAGTCAATTGGCCTTTGAACTTTGGAAGGAAATAACTGCCAGCAAGCAACCGAATCCCTAAAAACGTGGGCCGCACCTCATGAACCAGATCTGCTCCTTTCTTCATGGCCCAACCATGGGCTAGCTTCCCAAAAGATCTTGGGCTACATTCTTCATATGGGCTAGGTGTTTCTTGGACCCAAATGGAAAATACACATGGCCTAAGATTTACCCAATCAATTATATTACCTCGGCCCAATTTAATCAAAGAATTAATTAAATGGCCATTCACGGCTAGCCCGATCCGCGGTGCCAAAAATGGGCATAAACATTGCCCCCCCATGCCTTGATTCTTTACTTTTAGGATCAAGGCGTGAATAGAAAGTAAAGCCATTTTTGGCATTTTTGGCATCCCAAACAGGCCTTGAATCCTGTTGTAGCAAGATTTCTTTTGTTTGCCTTGCCTATTGATAGTAGGCATTAGGCATTGTTACGGTCCATTCAGGCCTCTGATAATATGAGATCTGTCTTTGGGCCTGAATCATGAAGGGCGCTTCCAAAAAGGCCTAGAAATCCGTTGGAAGGCCTAAACTTCTTCTTGAAATGCTTATAAATGTGGTTCAGGCCTTAACAAAGCGCTCAAAGGGCCTTCGTCTCTGCGGAAAAGGCCTTTGTAAACCAATAAAGTCCTGTGTCCAGGCCTGGTTGTAGAGAAACCATAGCATCATGAAAAGGGCCGGATAAGGACTAAAAATAGATTGGAAGGCCTGAACCTTTGCTTGTGAACTTTCAGGCCTACTCGATGAAATAAAAAGGTCTCCACCTTTGCGAAAAAGGCCTAGTAAAACTCTGATAAGGCCTACTTAAGAATTGATAGGCCTTGGCCGAACATTTTAGAGATGCTTGTTCGGCCTATGAAGGACTTTTCATCGGCTACTTAGCCATTTTTACAACCACGATGTTTTTGCGTAAGCCAAGTGAATAAAACCCGCTTTTGATGTGCCTCACAAATCGAATGCGGGCGTAGTTCCACAACTTTAAGACCTACAATTGGCCTATGCTTGTAATGCCTTTTGGCGATTTGGACAATGTCAAAAAGGCCTTCATTAACCGGGGGAGGAGGGGGATCACCGATTACAAATGAATCGTGATCAAGCCCAGGAGTGTCGTTGGTTTCCTCATCTTCATTCAATTCCTCCCGCTCTAGAATGGGTGCGGCATGCAATTCAGTCCTGCCCATAGGGCTGATGACAGGACTAAATCGTTCCTGACTTGCATCACTGCCTGGGAGTGAATCTGAATGTGGTGGCTCTTCAGACACTTGAGAAAGCTTCTGAGAGGAGAGAATTGGCTGATCTTGCTTCATAATTGGACTTTCCATGTTCTGGCTTATTTCAGGTCTGAAATCTTGCTTTTTTTGCGTTGAAACATACCTATCTTTTTGCTCCTCCGAGTATGGAAATAGTTTACCATCCAAAAGTTTTTGGAACACTCTTGAATGTTAGCTGTTGTACTCAGGCCTGATACTGTTGCCACGATCTGTATCATCCAGGCCTTGCTGCTGTTCAGGAATCCTCAAAGGCCTGGACTAGGACGTTTGACCCCCAAGTCAAAGTCCTTGGCTTCCTTGCCCCCCGAGTGCAGGGTTTTTGGAAGCTAAGGGTTGAAAGAAGCTTGGAGGCCTAGTGTGCTTGCTGGAAGCTTGCTTAGACACATTCAAGCTTGAAGTTTGGCCTAAAGTGCTAAATTGTAATATCTGTGGTGGAAAAGTAGTTGATGTTCGTGCTAAATTGTCTTTGAGGACCTTTTTAGAGTTGCTAAGACATTCTTTAACCTTCCGAAAACATTCACCCCAGGGATCATGAATTCCTGTGAGAGTCCTTCATTGGATGTAACGGTACAAGACTGAGTGCTCATATTTTCTTCAACTTGGCCATCAAAGGTCTGAGTAGGAGGATCATCAAGCCCGCTATTTCGGAATTCATGTTGTTCGGGTAGGGCTGAATACATAATGCTTGAATCGCCACATGACTTAGCAATAAAGAGACCGTTTACCTCACAGCGTAATTGGCAATCCTCTTCTTCAAGTCTGTCAATTTCATCTTCGAGCCCTTGAATTTCATCGTTGTAGCGATTTTGTGCTTCAAGAAACCAATCCTCCGTAGGATTGAGTTGACACCTCTCACAATCAAGGCAGTAGATTTCGTCTTCAAGTTCGTCGACCTTATCATCGCGCCAACGAAATTCTTCTTTATATCGCCAAATCTCAACATCCAATTCAATGTATCGAATTGACATGCGAATGAATCAGCATAATACCCTTTGAAACGACTAGGGTCCCACCGGGCGCGCCAATGAAAACTCGCGTTTTTGGTAGCAGGCGTGAATGCGTTGAGCACGGGCGTGCCAAGACTTGTAGTGCCTAACTTTTGGTGAAGATTCCGTGAATCTTGACTTTTAGCGTATGAGCAATTGCGTGTGACCCAAAGGTTAAAGATCACAATGAGGTTCTTGATTTGCCACACGGTTGTAGACTTAAAATTTCCTAGTCGTATAGGAAATGAAACGTAAAAACGTGAATTTTATTACTCCGGGATAATAAAATTTGTACAAGAAAAGTAAAATCCAAACTACTTGATAAAGTAAGTTTGAATGGGGTTGAATACTAAGTATTCGATAGTCTACTTTGCTGAAAGTAGGAAAGTATGCTTCGCTGGGAAGACTTTGTTTTAAGCGTTGAGCTTTGATTGGTATTGGATCCATTTTTCATCTTGTGAACTTGTATTTATAGGCACTGCAGTATGCTGATTCAGATCTGAATCCGAACCCAGTTTTGCACCACAAGTCGCCAAGTGTCCCATGATGCTCCCACCTTTTCTGCATGCAGAATCATGGGCGGTTACTGGTAGTTTAAAAGATTATGGGATGATGTGGCAACAACTTCCCACTATCTCCCTCTTTTCATGCTTTTGACACATGGCCAATTGACACTAAGTCAATTGGCCTTTGAACTTTGGAGGGAAATAACCGGCAACAAGCAACCAAATCCCTAAAAACGTGGGCCGCATCTCATGAACCAGATCTGCTCCTTTCTTTATTGGCCCAACCGTGGGCTAGCTTCCCAAAAGATCTTGGGTTACATTCTTCATATGAACTAGGTGTTTCTTGGGCCCAAATGGAAAATACACATGGCCCAAGATTTACTCAATCAATTATATAACATCGGCCCAATTTAATCAAAGAATTAATTAAATGGCCATTCACGCCTAGCCCGATCCGCGTTGCCAAAAATGGGCATAAACAAATTCATAACATTTTTAAGGGTACATTTGATACACACCCAAATATGAGGTGTGTATTATAGTCTTTAGTAAAAGGACAGAGAATATGGAAAATAAATGAAAAAGATTAATGGACGAGGTATGTTATTGCAAGGGCCACGAGTAGGAGGACATAGGCAATCCCTTGATCAATCGCTGTGCCTGCATTAAATCAGAACAAAACAGGAGAAATTCAGAAAAATTCCAATGGCAATAGTCTAGCGAAATTGAGACATTTTTTTTCCCCAGAAAGTATTCTGATAATAAAGTGTTGGTGACAATTAATTTATTGAAAATGGTACCCTGACCTAAGTCTTCAGATTTCGTGCTGGCATTTGTCCGGCGACGTCTTCAAGACCGGAGTTTTCTTTTCTGATTTTTCTTTGTTTTTTAGTCTAGTTTTTTTTTTTTGATTTCGTCTTGATATTTTTGTCTAGTTTTTGTCCAGATATTTAGGCCGGTTTCTGTTAAGACGTTGGGGTCTGGTTTCTATCTCAACGGGAAACCCCTAGGGTTTTGT
This sequence comes from Rhododendron kiyosumense, assembly GCA_019656275.1. NCBI lineage: Eukaryota > Viridiplantae > Streptophyta > Magnoliopsida > Ericales > Ericaceae > Rhododendron > Rhododendron kiyosumense. The sequence goes on from BPLS01000441.1 coordinate 86,245, forward strand.
TCCGGTCTGATTTCTCCAAATTCGGGTACCGATTCCAATCGGGTTTTATGTTGTCTTTCATATGAAGCTTCGTCATCCTGAGGCATCTGTTGTGTGGGTACTAGCTCTACTTAAACAGATCCTTGTTTATTACGGTGTGAAATTAGCAATAGCTCTTGCAAAGAGGCTAGACATCAGCTTTGTCTCTTTATTTTTTTCCTTTATAGCGTTACTTTTAGGGCTTGGCTGTGTTTTTGTATCTCTATATTCGGATGAGAATTGTTTTATGCCATAGGACTATTCGGTGTTAATCTGTAAATTCTGTATGACTGATTTAAATGGATATGCTTCTTCCGTTTATATAAGGAAAAAAAAAAACTGTAAGGGTGATAAATTTCCCCTCAATTCTTTCTACCATGATGCCCATGCTACTTTATAAAATTGACAAAATTCACTCTCTTATCTCTCTCACTAGTTTAGTAGGGTAGAAAGGAAAATCACTAACATGCTATCAATAATTCCATTAGGTAATTCGGCGTAAAACAAAAGCGGAGATTGAACTCGCACCTTCATTACAAATCCTACTCATTACGGATCTAAAAACGGATATCAGATATGCGCTAAAGAAAATAAACAAAGAATGTACAACGTACATACCATCACTGGTTGGAGTGTTTGGGGCAGGAGAAGGAGCGAGTCCCTGTCCGCGGCTAATCTGGAAAAACGCCATAACGAAGAAGCCGGTGATTGGAAGAGCAAACAATCTCATTGATTTCATCTTCCAATCAACCAATATACAAAATTTCCCACAAAATAGAAGAAGGCAACTGAATAGAGATGAACAGAGTTTTGAATAAGCAAAGGAGAAACGGAGTATGGTAGAAATGAAATCCAAAGAAACTGAATCAAAAGGTGTGGGAAATTTAGATATATACGAGGTGTTGGAGGGCAGTAGGGCAGTAGGCGCATGAAATTTCCGAGAAAGTACTCGTTTGAGGCACTTTTGGAAAGGAGGACACAAAATTTTGACTGGGTTGGCGTCTAAAATCTGACTAGGAACAGCCAAGTGAATATGAAAGAAGAAGTTGCACCGCAATGACTTGGCGAAATGAGCATGAGAAAACGACCAAACAGCTTGTCACTCAAGATATCGCGAGTTCGAATCTTATGAAAGCCAAACATAAAACTTTGGGGTCGTTAAAGGTTTACACAGTCGTTAACTTTAGAGTTCCGGTACTAGTTGAGGTGCGCGCAAGCTGCCCTGGACATTTGATGATTAAGAAAAAGAAGGAAGAAGAAGTTGGATCCTTTTACTGTCTATTTGGACTTAATCCTTTTTATTTGTTCTTTAATTTGAATTTGGTAAATTTCATTGGCATCCACACGCTCATGTTACACCGCATGTCTCTATATATATGGAAGTGCTCTAATTAACTTAATTTGCTAGTAGAGGGCTTGTAACGCCCCGCTATTTTCTAAAAATAAACTCTAAAATATACTGTATTTCAAATACTTCTAGGTCCCTATTTTTTCCATAAATAAATTACATCACCAAAATAAACTTAAGCCGCCTTCTAAATTATCTTCTAGATGCTTCAAAATTATCAACTCTTCTCCAAATTAATCCTTATATGCTCTGATTCAATTTCCACTAATCCGGCTCCACACCTGAAAAAGAAATTATCCGGAAAGTATACGATACAACAGAATAACAAAGCTCATAAGTGGAATCAATAAACGATAATCGACCAAGTCGAAGCAACAATCACAAGAAACCTTATACCATGTCATCCTCAGTATAAGACTAGTGACACTCTCCCAATACCTTCCTCACCGAGTCATCCTCGACCCATTCTGGCTATTGGATAGGCTATTGGTGCATGAGTTCACTCGCTCCATGTACGAAACAATTCCATAATACTCATCTAACAATATCATATTCGATACCAATTATTCCACTTTCCAATGATTTCCACAAGATTGAACAAAAACCACGAGATAATCAAAAAGAGTACAAAAGTGAGAGAGAAGAAAGATTTCCGGAAGTAGGAAGCATATCGTATACTACCCAGATTACCTCAAAATATTTGTGAACCACGTGTATAACCGTGTACCACTACTCCACACCGATTGAATTCGGTCTTATCGAAAAACACCTCTGCTCCTCCCCTATTTTCTCTTCTTTTTCTTTTGCTGACTACTCTTTCTCACCTTTTTTTCTCTCCATAGAAACTCAATCAAAGAAATCAAGAAGTGAGGAAGTGAGGTGTGGTGTGCATGGGTGTGAGGCTTGCCTATTTATACTAGTTGGAAGAAGGATCTAGATCACAATCTTAGATAATCATATCATATCTAAACATAATCTAACAAAATCTAATAATATCTAACAAAATCTTATAATATCGAAACAAAATCTTATAATATCTAATAATATCTAATAAAATCCAAACAAATCTTAATGTATCTAAGTATATCTTAGGATATTCAATCATATCTTATCCTAATCCAATGTAATCTTATCCTAGATTCTTAGGATCACAAACCGAAGGCTAGGATTCTATAATAGTTGGGTACAATCACTTTAATAAATGATAAATAATTTTTAGTAAAAGAATTATAATAAGATGTTTTAAAAAAAAATTGTTATGAAAATTCGGGTCGTTACAGGGCCTAACTAAATTTGCTCTAGTCATAGCAATGGAAACCAGAAAGGGGTGCAGCTCCTCGGGCACCAGAACCATCTGGCTAGAGCAGGCTGGGTGGGACAACGGCCGCATATTCAGGTGGCAGATATGTCAGCCACCACCGGAGAATCACGGCGGCCGTGGTGGAAGTTGATCAACCTTGATTCCAACCACTAGTATTTCTCTTCTATGTTTCTCTGGTTTTTGTTCTTAATTTGCTTTGAAAATTATCTTTTATCGTTTCTTCCAAAAACGAAATTATGGATGAAACTGCGAAGAACTAATAATTCCAGCCACATATAGAAAGACAAAGAAAATAATAGATGAAATTTTGAGGAGTGGGAAATTTAGATATATTTGAGGTGTTGGAGGGCAATACTCAATAGGCCAGTAAGCACATGAATTTTCCGAGAAAGTATGCGTTTGAGGCACTTTTGGAAGAATGGACACAAAATTTCGACTGGGTGGGCGTCTAAAATTTGACTCGGAACATATGAAAGAATAAGTTGCACAGCAAGGGTTTGACCAAGCGGTCATGAGAAGACGAGCTTTATTAGAGGTTTATCCTAAAATATTTTAAGGTGCGCGCAAACTACTCTGAACATTCGATAATTAAAAAAAGAAAGAAGAAGTTGGACCCTTCAACTGTCTATTAATTTAGTTATTCTTTAATTTGAATTTGGTAAATTTCGTTGGCACCCGAGTTTTTTCCTTAATGGCAAATACCCTCTCACGGATGAAAAATGACAATGAATCTATGTGATTTTTATGTGTGTTTCATGGATACCCCAAATTAACAAATATGTGATGAAATGAGCAAAAAATGACTTATATATGAAAATTCACACTTTCTGGTTACGAAAATAGTATGGAACATGAAATCCATCCATGAAAGGGAAATGGACGAACCTTCACGAACCCGAGGTGCATTTTGTCTGCAAGGGACAACATGCGTGTTGCCCCTCCCAAAACGACGTAGTTTTGGAACAAGCTAGCCCACATGGAGAACAACACTCCGTTCGGCACTCATTTTTTGAGGCTAAGGATAGACATTAGATTGTCTTTTTTGAATTCGAATTCTCAAAACTTACATTTGTGGTCTCACTTTTTGGGTAGCCAAAAATGCTACACGCACAACGATTGGGCAAAACTCTTTGCACAACCGATCTCTATCCGTCCATTGTTGTAATTGACGTTCTAGATTCATTGAGGGAATAAATAAACTATTCACGCGAATAGTTACTTAAAATCTGGATCATCCAAACACATTTGGACAGCCAGAATTTGTTACACAACACACACAACGGTTGTGTGTGTAGCATTTTTGGTAACCCTCGAAATTATTTTGGGGATGATTAAGTTATTCGAGAATATTTGTTTTAGGGATGATTTAGTTATTAAATTATACTTGTGAAGGATTTTATATGATTGAGAAACTAAATGCTACTATCTGTGAGAATTTTTTGTTCCGCTTTCTTTCTAAACCTTCTTTTTCAAAAACAAGGTAATTTCAAACTCAAATATAAAGAAAATAAAAAATAATATTTCAATTTTTTTTGCACCGTTTAAAAGATCTCAATGAGATCTATCAGACAAAATCTATATTGGTAGGAAAATTATTTGCATAAACATATGATTTTTGAGCTTGAAATTACCTTCATTTTCTAAAAGTTCTTTTTTTAAGAAACCGGAATGCCCCCGAGCCAATTGATTTCTGATAGCATATTTTTTGTTCATAGTAGATGCCGTTGAACGATTTTTAGTTCATAGCAGATAACTTTTGTTCATAGTATATTTGGGTTTAGCCAATTGAAGAATTTGAGTTTGGCAATCAACGTCATAATGCGGATTTTTGCAATCAACGTCATAAATGAACATGGATTTGGGTTTTGCAATCACCTTTGGGTTATCAAATTCACGCAGCGCTACGTGAATTTGATAATCCAAAAGTGATTGCAAGCTTATCATTTTCAACAATAGTTGGTTTCGTTTTGAGATAATGTGGCGAATTTTGACAAAACCAATCTTTTTGCCAAATTTAACACCGAAAATCATTTTGCAAAAATTTGATAATAAGTTTGGCTGCCTAGCTAATTACTCTCAATTTTTCTAAAATTAATGTCATATCTTAGCAATAACAATACATTTGACGACTTGCTCTAAGAGTGTCCACAATGCTATAATCAAAAGTAAAAAGTTTTTAAAGTTAACAATATTGTGCAAAATAAGGCTTGCAATGCTATAATCAAATTTAGCAACCAGCTTAAAAATAATCAAATTTTGAGGTTTGAATAATCAAAACTAGAAACATTTTTTCAATAACCAAAATGTGTGGATCCCACACAACATCAATTTATGGTATCTCACGCGACTTTTTTTAATCTTTTTCTCTTCAATGTGCCGTTAACACAAACAGGAAAAAACTTCTTTCCCTCTGTTTCTTTTCCTCCAACCATGAAACTCATATCTCTGGATCAACAACTGTTCAACCCATCATCGCTAGATTAAAGTAATTCACTTTTCTTTCTCGTTTCTGTTTTATTCCTTTTGCGTTCCTCCATGTGGTTGAGTATATGAAGAACATTGTACTTTTTCCCAAATTCAAGAACTCATCTTATTTTTCTTAGAAGATTAAGAGAGTGGTGGATTTGTGATACTTTGGTAGGATAGGTTCCAGGAATACCAAGAAAAAAAATTAGCAAAAGTGAAATTGCGAAACCAAAGGCGGGAGCAAAGAGGGAATAAGCGAAAGTGAAATTGTCTTTGGCTTCTTATTTTGATTATGGACTAGAAGTAACCATTGTAGACTTCAATATTGTTAAGCTTAACAATCTCTTAAATGAATAACCAAAAGCTGATGTGGCAACTTTTGATTATTCATTTTTAATTATAGCATTGTGGACACTCTAAGTTGTTATAGTGTCAGGTCATTAACAAGAGTGTTCTATATAGTCTCATCTCTCTTATTTGACATCATCTTCGATCTAGTCTTGTCTGGCCAAAACCCTTCCGAGAAAGATCCACCCACATGGTGGGGAGCGCACTCATGAAACCATCCATCCCACTATCATACTTTTCCTTGACTGAATCACTTACATGATCACATGCATGCTTGTAACATAAGAATATAGAGAAAATCTTATTTACGGAGGTGCTGTTAACACTTGTTTACAGCACTCAATTTCATTAAAATCTGGACTGTCCAGAACACTTTTGAACGGCTACGATCGGTTGATGTTGTAAACAGCCTCCGAAAATAAAACTTTCTCAAAAAACAATCATGAGATGAGAACCCTATATATGAACATTTATAAACATTAAAAATTATATATATATATATATATA
>BPLS01000441.1:92652-115611 GCA_019656275.1 Rhododendron kiyosumense
ATATATATATATATATATATATAGGGGCGGTTCCGGGAATCTCTAAAAAAACCTCTTAACCCCCCTAAGTTTCCAATCGAATTTTAATAATCCGAGCCGCTCAATGTAATCAAAACGTGATTTTAAAGGTACCTTATAAAAATCAGCAACCTTTCAAAAAAAATAAAAAACAGCAAAAAAAATGACCGGGGAGGGCTTCATCCGAACAATTTTCTATTGACCTTTATTGAACGGTTCAATAAAAAAACTGTCCAAATCAAGCTCTTCGCGGTTATTTTTTTTGCCAATTTCTCGCTGGCACCCTTAAAATCACGTTCTTAACACATTGAGCTGGTCGAATTATCAAAATTTGATTGAAAACTATGAGATTAAGATTTGAGGGGCTTTTTTAGGGGTCCCGGAACCGCTCATCTGTTCTTAGCTCCTACTCCTTTAATCACCACCAAGTTAAGCTTACAAAGACAGCAAGCCTTGTCATGGTTTATCCAGATCATGAGATTGGGCCGATTACAGCCCGTCCCCCAAGTCCCATAGTTTGCTGCCAAACTTGTAACTACAGCCAGTACTATCCAGTGAAAGCCGGTTATGGACAGGCCCAAATGCAATCCCGGATCAAGCCCCAGCCGAAGCCACACTTGGGTTGCCCGATCTCTCAGTGGAGTGAAGCCCAATTAAAGAACAAGGAAACCTAGCTCTATGCATTTTGCATCTCTCTTTCGTTGACACGTACCTCGATTAAATTTGGGGGCCAGTTTCATTGTTCATTGGGGGGGTGGCTTCTAAAAACATATAAAAGCTCGATATGGACTAGCCCCAAATGAATTGATGGTAGTACTTGAGAGATTTCGAATCTTGAGATCTTATGAGCGGAATTTAGTAATAGATGGACGGATCCAGACGTTCACCTAGGCTAATCCCTTGAGGTTAGTACCAGCTATACTTACGTTTCTGAAGATGAGGCTTCTCATTTTGCATGCACATGCTGAGGAAAAAAGAGAGGAAATTGGCTTCACAAATGAGAGGGAGAGTAGTACCTTGTTTTTGTTGCAAAATCGTGTACACCTTCCTTTATCTTTCCTAACACAAAATAAAAATAGTAAACACAATAATTGAATAAAGAAAATATATATATCCAAAAGGATTCCATGGTTTTGGCTTCACAAAATTGCATGAGAAATGCTAAGAAACCAAACTGTTTGGATGTGATATTTACGGTATTTAGTTTATTCAAGACAACCCATTTCCGATAATTAAATGGATTATGCGTTCTCTTGAACTTAACTTAAATCTGAGAGTTTTGTGCTTATTTAAAAAAAAATTCACATTTGTTAGTTTTGCGCCAAATTTTTTTGAGTTATTGATTTGTCTCAACAAGAGGAATCAAAAAAGTAAAAAATAAAATAAAATACTTTTACCCAAATATTTTGAGAAATAACCATTTTTTTAAAAAAAAATCAAGTGAACACGTAAAAAATCAGCTCCATCCAATTTGTGTAGATGCTCGATTCAAACTTCCAATTTTTGAAAAATCAGGAAAAATGGGAAGATTGGATGAAAAATGGGGTGATTAATTGGATTAAGTACCTACACATATCGGATTGAGCTGATTTTTTGAAAGCCCATTCACTTTTTTATTTTAAAATTATTGAACGGATCGGATTATCCGTGCATGGCCCGAAGTGGATCCCACGTGCCCATCGGTGCAATTTCAGGACACCATGTGTCGGTGGCTGTAGTCAATGGCAGAGCTAGGAATCCTGAGGAGGCACCTTTTCACAACAAATTACGAAAATTCACAATAAAATATAACGAAGAGATATTGAGCACAAAAATTACACATTCTCTATCAGGCACAATAGATTCTAGCATAATGTATTTAAAAGCTTCAAAACATAAACACATAAGTCAAAATATTCGTTGAATTCTTTTGAGCTGTGTTGCCAAAGTCGCATGTAACGATAGAAGGCGAGAAGTTGGGTTTTATTTTTTTTTGGGGGGGGGGGGGCGTCGCCCTCCTCCCCCAGGGTCCTATCTTCTATCTCTCTCTTCCTCTCTCTCATCCTATCCTCCCTTTTTCGCCTTCTCGTCTTTCTACCCTTCCGATTCTTTTTAGCCCTCCCACCCTATCCTCCCTTTTCCGCATTCTCCTCCTTCTACCCTTCTGATTTTTTTTAGCCCTATTTTTTTGTTATTCACAAAACGAACGGCGAGATGGCGGTGACGGTAGTCTTCCGTGGTGATGCTAGTCTCTATCTTGGTCTTTGGTTCGTGATCCTCTTGCCATTTTTGGGAGCCAATTTGCTGTTGCTTCAAGGCGGCTATGCATCTGAGGTTTCGATTTGGTGTCCAGATTTGGTATGGCTTCATTTCCCTCGTCTCCTCTGTCTCATCTCTGTTTTTTCCCGACCCCCTACCTAGCCATGCTTGCTCCCGTTAATCGGCCTGTTGTTCCAGGTTGGAGATTTGTTGGGTTCTCCGATTTGTGCTTAACGGCTAAGGTCCTTTTGGAATTAGATGGAGCGGTCGGCGTTGGTTCCCGTCATGGCCGTCATTGGGCGGCCCGATTCTCGCCTAATGGCTTGGTGCAGCATCCGCAACAGTTGGGTTTGTTGGGTTTTCGGGTTACACTGCCGTGGGTGGCCCATGGAGGTGTGGTAGATATCGGCGGTGCAATCCGGTGGTGGAGATGGCTCTATTTGATGCGGTGGGAAGCGATTTAGGGTTAGGTTTTCTGGGTTTTCTTTTGGGCTGGGCTTCCGTTGCGGTATATGGGCTTTTAGGCCTTTTGGGTGTTTTGCATGTGCTGTTATCGTTTTGTTTGGGCATTTTTGGCCCTTAGGTGTATTTCCAACTTTTCGTTGGAATTGTTCCCCCTCCCTTAATAAAATGATATTTTAATTTTGCCATTAAAAAAAAAATTTCTTTTGTACAATCAACCTCAACGAGTTTTTAATCACAAGAAATTATCAGTAAATAGCAGATTGCGTGTCAATAAATGTATAGAGTTGATATACAAATAAATTTTTTCTTAGTAAAGCTAGAAAAATGATGGGTTCAAACATGCCTCAAAAAGTAGCAATCTGATATTTGCCTCGGTGAAATGAGCATTTAATTCTCGAAAGGGGTGCATTGATTTTGTTAGAAACTCACGACAACACAATAAATCCAATCCCCAAAACGTTCAATCCTTCCAAAAAAAATTCAAATAGGTCTAAAAAAGAAAAGAAAAAAGCAGGTGATAATTTTCGGGGGGCACGTGACCCCGTGGACCTTAATTGGCTCTACCTCTGGCTGTAGCAGTTCCCTTGGAAGAGACATGGGAAGTCGGTCTTACTAACTTCCGCCCATTAAGAGGATGATAATATGTTAATAATTTCAAACAAATTCGGATATCAATGTATATTTCACGGATGTTAATATATTTTCATAAATATTTATATACTTTTCTCGGATATTAATGCGCAATTTACCTATTGTCCTACACCATTTGGACACAGATTAGAATAAGAAATTGGGAATGGATCCTCTTGATAACTCAATGATGAAATATCTCCGTGTCAAGGCTGTTGTTATCCGGTCCAGTGTCTACCATATAATTCACCTTGGCTGTGAAACATGTGTTGCTCAGAGGCCTTCCTTTGTATGCATTGAAGCTTTTATTTCCTCCATGCATTCCGCTTGGGACCACAGTTTTAAATAGTAGTAGCGGATTGTGTAGCGGTAGCGGAAGCATTAAATGATACGAAACGGGAATCGGTGTGGCGGTCGTGAATTTTTTAAAATCATTTTTGGTGTCAAAGCACCTTTAGCCGCTGTAGCGGTCACATAGTGTCTGTAGCAGTCTGCAGCGGAAAAAAACCCGGATACAAAGCAATACATACATAGCGGGAACCAACCGATACGAGTGTGAGTTTTGGGTAGCAGCATAACGGGGTACAGTGGTACCAGAGGGCCAAAAAACGGTTACGTAGCAACCAGTTTTAAAACTATGCGTGGGACAGTTTTAGATTTGAAAAATGTTGGCCTCTGCAATTTTGGAGCTCTGTTTTGGACCGAAATTTGGAACCCAAGGCGGCAGCTTCTTAGAGCAAGTTTATCAGAAATTAGGTAAAAAAAACTTGTGAACAGTGCACATTTTTTATTTTATCTACTCACATTTATTTTAACACTACATTAACACTATCTATTTAACCTATCCTCTATTAAAATATACTTCTTTCTTTTTCAAACAGTACAACAAAGTACTGTTTTTAAACAAAAGAAGAAACAGGAAGAGAGAGGGACGGAGAGAGGAGAGAGAAAATATTGTTATATATTACACACTTGATGAACAGTTGTTAGGTAAAAGTACCAAAGCACTGTTCACAAATTCATTTTAGCTGTTTGTTTACCTAATCTGATGTAGGGCTACTTTTCCTCTTTTGATGAGTTAAAATGGCTATAAAGCTAATTTAGCTTTACTAGTAAAGTTGCTCTTAGCCTTTACCCTAGGGCCAGGCCTGATTCACATTAAAGAAGTTTTTTTTTTTCTATCAAAAGTGACAAGAAGCTTGCATATATATCAGAAGTGACACTGTGACAAAACAATATTTCAACCTAAAGATTTTCCTAGCTACGACATAAGCTTTTATAAATGGAATTCTATTGTGCACAAACTTGTGTGAACAATCCTTCAACAACAATAAACATTTACATAAATATTTATATAATTTTATTTTTATTCGGAGCCCCCACATATTACACCACCTGTATATGTGCACAAAATGTGTGTGATTCAATAATTATTGCTTGTGTGAATAGATTTGTGTCCAAAATTTCTGTATGCACATGAATCTCATAAAATTATAGTGGTTCACGTATACATCAAATAACTCCGAACATTAGTCTTTCGATGTTTGCATATAAATTTATATCCGTAAACATTGCTCGATCTTTCAAATTTTGTTGGGAAAATGATGATGACCATTATATTTTGAAGTTGTGGATCAAGAGATTTTGATTGAAGCTCGTTAGGGTGTGCAAAATCATGATATCCCATTTCAAGAAGGAAAATGATATTGACACTCAAAAAATTGATAAATGCACTCTTAAAAACAAAGGAAAGTAACTTTAAAATTACATTGATTTTGGAGTGCTAATATCATTTACCTTTCAAGAAATCATGAAATCTTTACTTCTGCCCAATTAACCACTCCCCAAAACCTCAAGAGCTTATTCGTTTGGAGGCTAAAACTCCTGCGCATGATCTTTAATACATTTTTTCTATCTGATCTCTCTCCGCTCAAATTTCCCTCAAAACCTCCTTCAAAAGTCAGAACGAACAAACCCCCAATTCCTACAATCATGTCTTTCTTGCACCTCCCATTGTCACACCCCTTTGCTGATAGTTTTTGAATTTTTATTGGTAAAGTCCTACCCACTATGATCAAATTAATGCTTTTTATAACCCTGGGAAGCACCAAATCTGGTCATCAACTACGGTAACAAAAGCATCTGGTAGTTGGAAATGATTTGGAGCTTATAATTAAGCATAGGAGTTAGCTCCTCTCCGGTCCATAAAAATAGGATGGACCGTCCTCCTATCCCACTTGTGGGCTATTTATGGGTCCATTTTGAGAATCCAAACTGTTCATGTTTTAGAAATTGTCGATAAAATTAATCACGTCAAAAAGCATTTTGATTGGATGCTGATTCATATAATTTCGGAATGCATTTGCCTTCAGATTAATGGGTTAAATGGATTTTGATTCGGTATTATATATAATCTTGTTATGTTCTAAGTAAATGTTTTTCGAAATCATATCAAACAATATACGATTATAGTACAAGATTTCATCCCAAGGACTACAAGCTCATTGCTTTTGGATTGTGCCCTAATAGTCTAGACTTCATATGGTTATAATAAACTAGAGTCAGTTCCATCTTGAGTGTTTGACACAAATTATTTTGATGGATTATAGATTCTTGATTGCAAATTATAGCGTCTCAATTATGAAAAGAATCATAATCAGAATCTGCAAAAGTGTGTGACAGAAGTGTAAAAATAGATTATGCATATGTAGAGTGTTTGAAACTAAAGTTTAAAATATTAAAAAGAGTTTGCAAGTAAAATCAGATTATCGGATTGTGAGTGCATATTTGGCCATAATATCCCTGCTTTATTGACCGCTTGTGTTAACATATATGATATGACATTATTTTGTTTGAAACCATTAAAAGAAATTATTGGAGTATTGCATACTATATATAGAAGTACTACATTACATAACAAAAAACATTCCCAAAAACAAATTATATTTTAAATTGCTCTAGATGACTTGGAGGAAGAAGTTGATTTTGAGGATGGTGCCTCTCTTTCTATGGTTTTTAATATCTAGGTTTGGTGGTTTTGGCTTGTAATCTTGGTTTCGGTTTGCTCCCTTGAGTTTTGGGTTTTTTCTTTTGGTCTTAGATATTCTGGCTGTTTGAGTTTTTGCAGCGGTTGTTTCGGATTTGTTTTTTTTTTTGAGGTTTTGGTTGGCTCCTTGCTTTCCTTTGGGTTTGGTTTTCGGGTGGCATTTCGCCGGTGTGCCCTTGATCCGTTAAATTTTTGTAATCCTTTTCAAAGATTTATAAAATTTTGTTACTGATCAAAAAAAAAAAAACAAATTATCTCTGCACAATGTTTTTTTTCAAAGATAAAAAAGAAATTTATTAATCTTTGAGAATAAATTATCTTCACACAATGTTACCTTCGGTACATAGCAAAAAAAAAAAAAAAAACGCTCCCTATACCAGATTATCATCACATGTTAGCCTGATCAGTACATTAGGAAAAAAAAACAGTCAATGAGTGAAACTTTAAACGTTGAACCAAAAAAAGAATAACTTTTTTTTAAAGATATATAGTCAATTTTAGGTTGATAATGGAAAAGAGAAAAATGGATGGTACTAAAAATTTGAATGGAATGGACATGCCAATGTTTCGCTTTGGTTGTAGCCATGGATTTGGATTTGAATCTAATATTACGGGAATCGGTGTTACGCCTATCGCTCTGTTTCACCACTCAATATTTCATTGTCCATTTCGGCAATTAATGGTCCGGATTTTAAAAAATTCTTCCAAAAAAGTCTAGTAAGAGAATCATCCTGCAGGGATGAAACCAGGATTTCATAAGTCGGGGGGCCAAACTATGAAAAGTAAGCACAGGTACCCCAATTTTGTAAACAAATAAGTAGGTTGTTCTAGTCTCAATCAACCATTGATATTGCCCAGAAATAAGTCCCAATTGTTTAGATTCCAGATGTCGAATAACATTATGGTCAAAATGATTAAGTTCCATTCTTAAAAATGTTGTCTAAACCTCCCATTTCTGACAATACTTCTCAATTGGTTGTGTGAACTTGAAGTATTCACATTAAAAAAAAAATTTAAAAAAACCCCTAAAACTACACAGGAGCCGTGGCCCCCCATAGCCCCTTAACAACTCCGTCTCTGGTACCATCAATCCAAAACAATTTTTGATGATGAAATTGAGAGCGATGAAACCGGAAAAGTGATAAAAATTAAGCGGTAGACGTAGATTTTCCATATTACCGGGGGTTGTGGGGGCTAAAGGCCAACGGTGAGACAAAACCTGAAAGAGAAGAAAGGAAATAAAAAAATGAGGCATATGGGATAAAGTGTTTAAGAAGTTATGCTAGGTGTCTACACAACTTTAATGCATGCTCTTATTAATTAAAGAGAGGGGAATAAGTGTGGAAAGTGGAGGGATTCATAAAAGAAGAAAAGAAAATGATATAGAGCGAGATAAAAAGAGGGAGTGATATGGGGCTGTCAATGGTAGGAATCGAAGTTGAAAAGGACCGACTAATGAAAGAAATTTTGGTACGATTATGAATTGAAAGATCCTACCAAAATTTTGGTAAGATTGTTCACTTATCATTTTGAGAAAATTACTTTATTTTCTGCACAATTTTTAATAAATTACTTTATCTATCTCTTTACTCTTTAGGGGTTACATTTCAATGAAAACTATTCCAATACTACCGAGGACGGACGCAAAATTTTATAGTTACAGGAATGGGCGAACTTTAAAACAAATCATTATCTATAAAGATGAATAGTATTTTCTTCCAAAACTCTAGAATGGGTGGTTGTTCAATTATTCAAACTATGGGCGAGCGAACATATATAATTTTGACGTTTTTTCTCCGTACATAAGAGCAGGGGAGTGATTTTCGCACTCCCCATTTTTTTTTTATATAGCTACTCCTCCTTTTATCTTTATTCATATAAAGTTACAATATTGTCCTTCAATGATCTCATATTTTGGCACAATTAAAGACAATATTATATTTTTACATAACTAAAAGACAAAAGGGAGAGTGCAGTTATAAAAAAAAATGGAGTGCAAAAATCACTCCTCAAAAACTACTTATAATTCCAAAAAAAATTTAAAACATGGGTCGGGCAGTCGTCTGGGCTCATCCCCCTCTGTCGGCCGTTGATAATATCACTATAATAATTATATTGGAAGTTCCAATCTCCGAACGCAACAAGAGCGCGGTCCGGGATCAGATGTGATATTCGCCTCAATTTAATATGCATGTGTGGCCCATGCAATATATTTTTATAAAGTACCCCTTTTGTCGTTGCTTTTTAAGCACATGTGACATGTAGTAGTACACGGGAAGAGAGAGAGAGAGAGATGGCGGGTCATACCAATGGAAGCACAGAGTCTTTCGTCAAGATCCCAGAGATCAAGTTCACGAAGCTATTCATCAATGGAGAATTTGTCGATTCCATTTCAGGTTCTCTCTCTCTCTCTCTCTCTCTCTCTCTCTCTGTACTGGGACTTCACTTCATATTAATTACCTTCTCAAGTGAATAGATGCTTTATTCTAGTAGGAAATTAAAGGGGGAGGAGATTTACACGGCGGGGACGAGGCACAGACCGATCTGATCGACCTTTGCTTCTCTTCTACGCTAGCTATTTCTCGTTTTTTCTCTTTCTAGAAATTTTCTCCTTTCTTTTGTTTGTAGACGAGATTGTTTCGATCAAACTGTACCTCATTAACCGAAATGTGTCGAATACCGTTTAATACATGTAAACTCATGTGTATCGAATCGTGTTGGACGTGGTTGTTTTTAAACTTGTGTAGCATTGCTTTTTTTAATAAACTTAGTGTGAGCTGGGTATAATTTTAATTTTTTTGGTTGTAATAATATTAGTATCTTTCAATCTTTTGTTTAATCTTGGTTAAAACTCAAACAATTTTAGAACACCACAGTGTTTTTAAACTTTTGTGTAGCATTGCTCTTTTTTCTTTTCTTTTTCTATCAGCAAATATTTTTTTTTTATATAAGTATTCAAGAAGGATTACAAATATTTAACGGATCACGGCCACATCTAAAAAGAAAAATGTTAATTTTTCTGGATGAACGTTTATAGTTTTTTTCCGGCCTCCTTCAAATCGAAATCTTGACTCCGCCATCCTCCTCTCTCTCTCTCGTTTACTCCATGAAACATACAACAATCAATTCAGATAACCAAATTCAGGATTAAAGGGAAATCACGCACCATAATCGATGTCTCAAATATCTGAGGCTTGGTAACCTTTTTAATTATACTTGTGTAGGAGTAATTTGTTTTAGTATTGCTCCCTTTTTTGTGATAATTGAACTCTTTACCGGCGTGTTTATTAGAAGCAAAAAAATGAAGGGATATAGAAAAAAATTCGACTCTACCCATCATTGGGGTTTTTGCTTTCATTTTCACAACTGGATATGAAATCCCGGATAATTATTTATGCCAGTATACCCGGATAAAATTTGGACACCTCTCCCCCTATCCAAATTATGTCTCCCTCCATATCCACCTTCAAAATTACTGCAACTTTGCCATTATTATTCACGGACATACATACGATCATTCATCCATAGTCCCTTACTCAACCAAACCCTACATGACTAATCGATAATCCGATCCCCTGTTTTATTATATCTCCCTTCGTCCTATATCCCGCTATGATCTATGTAAATTTGACCGCTAACAAACGGGCCGTTTCAGGGAAAACGTTTGAGACGATAAGTCCAAGAACAGGGGAAGTGATAACGCGGGTTGCGGAGGGCGACAGGGAAGACGTTGATTTGGCTGTCAAGGCGGCTCGAGATGCTTTCGACAATGGACCCTGGCCTCGCTTGCCTGGCTCTGTATGTATCTATTTCCATGTAAATGCTATAATTATTTAGTATATGATAAACTTCTTTGAGAGTTCTATTATTATTTCTATATAATAGTGATAGGCCATAAGTTGGCTAACCAACCGCAAGCAATTTGTTTCTCTTTTTTGGTCCTAGTGGTTCACTTGCTCGGTACTCTCTCTCTCTCTCTCCCTTTTTTTTGGACACATCTTAGTGTGTTCGAACCAGGTTGTTTACCGCATATTTGCATCTTAACTAATCTCTGATAAACCAATTTCAATAAAATCGGGGATATTCCGCATGATGATCTGAACTTATAAGAGTTGATAATACTTAAAAGGTTTCGAAGGCAAGATCCTAGGAGAGAATATCCCCCAAGTCTCAGCCTGTGAGTAAGCCAACGCCGGGGCTGCTTCAAGAAGAAGTTTTTTTTTGTTCAACTTTCATCAAATTTTGCATGAATTAACAGAAAATAACTCTTCACTATTCCAAATATTTTCGTAACAAGCCAAGATAATCCATAATATTTAGGGTGTATCATAAATACTCATTCCCTCCTTGCCTCAACCCTTCCAAAAGGGAAGTACCTTTCCCCTGGGGGTGGGAGTGAGAAAATCATGATCGGGAAAGCAGGCCAAAAGCTATGAAAGTTGGGTGTGGGTCTTTTGTCAAAACCGAATGAATATTTAGGTGTGTATCCTAATCACTCATTCCATAATTCATAACTAACAAAAATAAGTACTTAACAAATCAACCCATAAAAACACATACTCCATTCATTCTAAATTGTTGGTTCTTCTTTTCTTTTATGGATGTTTCATAATGAATGTCTCTATTTTAAAAAATCAACGTAAAAAGTTGTGCAAAATTACTCTTTCACCCTTTTCTTTTCTATATTAAGTGTCATGTCAAAGTATAAAGTAGAAGTAAATTGCGAAAGTCAACTCCAATTATATTTCTCATCATTCTATCTATAAAAACTGGCTTCTCGGGACATTTAAATTGGGACAGAGGGAGCATAAAGCATGAACCACAACATCCGTTACTACCTTGAAGGCTAATATGTCCCGATCTTATCCTGCTCCTTGAAGGCCTAACATTGGGTTTTGTATCTTTCTTTGCATCCAACACTTTGTTAGATGCTTATCTATACTTGTCTTAATTTGGCTTCATGTTTTGTCGTGCTGTCATTATCTGGTTTGGATTGTTTCCTTGATGTACCATTTGTCAAGTATTAATAAATTTTATTGTGGATAAAAAAAAAAAACATTCATAACTACCCACTAAATTTGTACTAAATCATAAATATGTACTCCCTCCGTCCCTTTTATAGAGTCCGGTATTTCATTTTAAACTGTCCCTTAATAAGTGTCCATTTTATAAAGTTAGTGGATAAAAGTTGGTGTATTGTCTATTTTGTCCCTAAAAGTATATTCCATTTTGAAAAGTTAGTGAGTAAAAGTGTAATGATAATGGATAAATAGGAAAAGTAAAAGAAAAAGTTAATATAAAACGTATAATGATAATGTCTTTTTAATAAGTTAGAATTACGAAATAAAATATTTAAAAAGAGACGGAAGAAATAGTATAACTTTACTTTTAACGATACACATGCACCTACTCGCAATTAACTACATAATTTGCACCATACGTAGCTCTCTCTTTCCTAGAAATAAGTAATGAATGAGACGCAACACGAGCAGAATAAACAAATGAATAATGATGAGAAAGCGGGGTCCTATACAAAATTTATTTACTTGGGTTTTGGTCCTACCATCAGTAGTTTATTGCATTGGTCTCGTCACTAATTTGTCTGTGCACTTGAATCTTGACAACTAGTCCCTATTCCCTAAGCGAGGCCAGAAAGGAAAACACGGAAACAACAGAGGGCTGCTAAAGTCCGAGGATAGCTGAAGTGACAATAAGAATGAAGTGTAAAATTAGACATCTTAAATTTGAAATTTGGCAATCTTTTAGGTCATGTCGCAAAAGAAATTTTTTTTGTGAATCACCTAGTTTCAGCGTGGATGGTTTGTCTTTGACAAGACCGGCGGACCGGAGAGAGGAATAGTAATGATGCGTGTAAACTGACCTAGATACTTTTGACCTTCAAAAAGGCAAAACAAGAAAAGGGCAATTGGAGAGTTTTTTAAGTAGTAGTTGTACCGGCAGGTTAATGATGGATATATAATCACATACTATGACGATAAATAAAATTTATCAGAGCAATAGTTATGGAATTTACCAAAGACAGACAGGCAACTTAATACCGCCGTGATTTCACAAAATTAAACCTTGACCTTAAGTTTGAAAAACTATTCTAATTTAATCCCAACCATAATTGAATATGTGCCCCACTCAAATTACTTTATAGAGACCCCAAAATGCAGGTTGGTTTTAGGACTATGATTTAATTTACTCTTTAATGTGGGACCTTTACGTATACGTAAAGGATAATATAGTTAGAGAAATATCTTTAATTTACAGTGCAAAATTTTCAAAACACTTTAAACTCATTAAATTCTTTTGCAAAAGTATTCATGAACAACTTGATTGAGCAGTATTATTCTTGTATCCAGTATAAAAACATACGGTACTATATACTCCCTATATGTCCCTTTTTAAGTGTCCATTACGGTTTTGCGTGCAATTTTTAATAACTTAAATCTTTCGACGTATATTATGTATTATGTTTTTAAAATCATTGTCTTATAGAAATAATTGAGATCTATCAAACAAGATTGTGGATCAAAAAAAATATCAAACAATATCTATATTGCATATTTTTACCGCTATACATTGAGAGATATAGGCAATTGAAAATAACACTCAAAATCGTAGTGGACATTTAAAAAAGGACAGAGGGAGTAACTAGTAATCCATCGCGGATAAAAATTGTATGAAAAATGCTACCTTCCGCCCATTAGACGTAAGATAATAGGTAGAAAGTGTATCGATATTTGGAAAAAAAATATTGATATTCATGAAATATGTATTGATATCTGAACTTGTTTGACATTATATAGTAGTACTTATTATCATCCGTCTAGTGGGAGGAGGTTAGCAAGATCAAAATTGTACCAAGGTTAATGAATAGGTAATGCAACTGTAAGGAACTTCTTAACCGGTGTATAAATCCATTCACTAATTGTCACTTTTGAAAGCCTGAAATAGGGTCTGCTCGGACTTGCAATCCAATCTCATCCAAAATCCGGCTGATCAAACCAAGCGATAGTGTGTTTTTTTGTTTTTATACGCAAAAAGTTTATTCAAGAGAATACTTAACCAATGCTATATCAAGACAAAGCTCAAAGCACCCAATGGGTCAAGCCCGAAACACCTAAGAGAGCAAAGCCCTTACAACACCTTAAGGGCCAAGACGAAACACCTAATAGGCCAAGCCCAACACTTTAAAAAAAGGGAAAATGACGGCTTAGGATATATTTTAATAATTAATATCCGGCAAGGATATGCTAAGAACATTTGTTAATGCTAGCAGAAGTAAATTGAAGATGGTAAATCCTTGCTAAATGTGCTACAAAATTCTGTGCATGCTCTATCATGCAATAGTTCAGGCTAAGCCCAAGAACTGAGAAAATTTTCGGTGCCAGTTGGGTATATCCCACATGGTACCCGCTTGGCACATTTGGGTCGTCCAATACACTTTTGGACGGCTCGGATTGAAATCCTCTCTCTCCTCTCACCCCAACATTTTCTTTCTCCATTTTCTCTGTCCAAATCTGAGCCATTCAAAAACATAATGGACGGCTCGGATGCACCGAATGGGCACCACATGGTACCCACCCGGAACTGAAAATTTTTCCCCAAGGAATAGATTTTCTCTATGGCACTCATTGTCAAAATGAAGTACCACGTGATTGCAATTTTTCACTGTTATAAATGCTGTATTTTTTTATTTTTTTGTATTCTAAAATAGCAGAGAAGACTATTAGCAATTTAGCATAACATTTTTTTGCAACAATATGCATAACATGGTGAGACATTGCGTCGTTAATTGCTCATTGCTATTAATAGCATCTCATCCAACTGTCAATGAAGTAGGGTCGCATGAGCATCTTGTGCAAAATGTTGTATTAATAGCAATTGTACTACCTAGATAGTCTTTCATTTTTATTTTTTGTTGAGTGGCGATTAGGAAAGGCGAAGGATAATGATGAAATACGCGGACTTGATAGACGAAAATGCCGAGGAACTGGCCGCCTTGGACACCATTGATGCCGGGAAGTTATTCGGAATCGGGAAGGCCTTTGACATTCCCGGAGCCGCGCAGGGCCTACGATACTATGCAGGTGCTGCTGATAAAATCCATGGAGAGACGCTAAAAATGTCGAGAGAGCTCCAAGGGTACACGTTGCGTGAGCCTATTGGTGTCGTAGGCCACATCATTCCTTGGAACTTCCCAACCAACATGTTCTTCATGAAGGTTAGCCCAGCTTTAGCCGCCGGGTGCACCATGGTGGTTAAGCCTGCTGAGCAAACCCCGCTTTCAGCTCTCTTTTATGCTCATCTGGCTAAGCAGGTAATTAACTTTACGTCTGTTTGTATGAATGTTTTATGCTCTCTTTTATATGTTTTCTTGATTCCTTTAAGGCTCTTCTGATAATTTGTTTCTGTTTCGGCTTGTTTTTCTTTTTCCAATCAGGCTGGTATACCTGATGGAGTGATCAATGTTATAACGGGATTTGGACCGACAGCCGGGGCTGCCATAGGCTCTCACATGGATATCGACAAGGTAATTCATTGTTTTGTACAATTTTGTATAGGCCCGGGGTTTTAAACATCACATATTGGCTGTCGTGTTTTCTGCTTCCCAATACGTTACCCTTCTGCATACTCTGGAGAATAAACTTACTTTTCGTATCAAACGGGTCTACAACCGATTCGTTGCCTAGTTCATAGCCGATCCAGTCGATTGTCAAGTAATGAGGCCAATTGGTTGTTTTTTCTTTGGCCCTTCAGATTCTATCAATTAAGGGACACAAACTAGAATCTGCTATGCATATGGTTTGATATTCTCAGTTCTGTTTGGAAGTGATTTTCGCGGTTACATGACCTCATAACATGCTTATGTATCTAAATTGCCATTTTTATAGGTCAGTTTTACAGGGTCCACAGAAGTGGGACGCCTTGTGATGCAGGCTGCAGCAACTAGCAACTTAAAAGCCGTCTCACTTGAGCTGGGAGGGAAGTCCCCTCTAATAATTTTCGATGATGCAGATGTTGAGAAAGCCGCGGATCTTGCGCTTTTGGGAATCCTATATAACAAGGCAGAGTAACTTTCGTTTTGTTTTGTTTTCCTTGAAATTTTCCTCAACACTATGAACTTTGCTTTTATGCTCACAAAGAGAGTGCTTGAATAGGCTCCTCAATTCGTTGTTCTTCGTTTGCAGGGTGAAATATGTGTGGCAGGTTCTCGTGTATTTGTTCAAGAAGGGATTTACGATAAACTCGTGAAGAAGTTGGCAGAGAAGGCAAAGACATGGGTGGTTGG
This sequence comes from Rhododendron kiyosumense, assembly GCA_019656275.1. Lineage (NCBI taxonomy): Eukaryota > Viridiplantae > Streptophyta > Magnoliopsida > Ericales > Ericaceae > Rhododendron > Rhododendron kiyosumense. The sequence continues at coordinate 108,351 of BPLS01000441.1, forward strand.
GGATCCTTTTGAACCTACTGTTCGTCAAGGACCTCAGGCAAAATCTCGAAACTCGGAACTTATTTTTATCAGCGAAAGTACTTATTTTCAAAAAATCAAAAGCGCACGCATGTAATATCTGATGAAGATGCACATTACATCTGGTGCAGGTTGATAAGACTCAGTTTGACAAAATATTGGCGTACATTGAGCACGGCAAGAAAGAAGGAGCCACTCTGTTAACGGGTGGTAAGCCCTGCGGCGAGCAAGGATACTACATTGAGCCGACAATTTTCACAAACGTTGCGGTAAACTCCATTTCAATATGAAACAAGATGGATTAGACTAAACGCACTTAATTTCCGCCACTGGAAATATATACCGCTCATCTTCTTCTCATAATGTTGTTGGTTTGTTCAGGACAACATGAAAATTGCGAGGGAGGAGATTTTCGGACCAGTCATGTCACTGATGAAGTTCAAGTGAGTCCAACTTTTCGATCGCCTTATCTTCTCAGTGTCCCTAATACTAAGTAATAAACAAACTCAAAAGAGAGTTTCAGTTTCATGAAAATGTTTAATACTACCGAAAATAGGCGCGCACACAAAAAATAGCACAGTGAAGTCGTTTATCCTCCGAATCCCATCCAGTGGACTTCCATCTTACGATTAGAGTTAGAGCGCCAAAAGACAACCATTTCTTTTCATCGTGATGGACACAAATTTTCTAGGGTAATAGTAACAAGCAAGGACATGTTAGACTGGATTTGATTGTTTGTTCTTCTTACGGTATTCAACTAAGTACAGGGCGATGGACTTCTTACTCCTGGTAGCAACCCTTTATCAAAGCCCTCTATCCTATGAGCAAATGCGAAGATGGTAGATGTGGAAGCATTCTCTCTCTAAGTTTTTTTCCTCGTAAAAATGTTGCAGGACTATAGATGAGGCAATAAAGAGAGCCAATGACACAAGATACGGCCTAGCAGCAGGCATTGTGACCAACAACTTGAACGTGGCGAACACTGTTTCAAGATCAATCCGTGCTGGTATCATCTGGATCAACTGCTACTTCGGGTTCGACTATGATTGCCCCTATGGAGGGTATAAAATGAGCGGGTTTGGAAGAGATATGGGAATGAATGCTGTTGACATGTATCTCCATGTCAAGTCTGTTGTTACTCCCATATATAATTCACCCTGGCTTTGAACATTTGTTGCTTTGCATATTTGCTACGGTGCTTTCCTTGCTTGACCTAGAACCGTGCAGCCTTGTATTTTTCCTTGCTGCAGCCTTGTATTTTTCCTTGCTTCTCTGATCCTCTCAAGAGAAGGGGGGGAAAAAAAAAACATTGCGAATAAGTGGTCCAGATTCAATCTTGGTCATGGGGTCCTCCGGAATGAATTGAGCCACGTTGAATTTTTCTGTACAAAATCTCAGCATTAGTTATGTGCGTAGAATTGCTCATCTTTCTAATAGGTTGTGAAAACTGAGGTATTCTTGGTTCAAAAATGTGAAATGACTCCTCAGCGGAGTAGTAGAAAACATGATTTACAGAAGAATCTGGAAAGGTAATGCGTAGTAAAAGTTACCCCACTTGTTATGAAGAGGCTAATTCACGTGACCTAGAACCGTGCTATAACAATGGGGCGAAGAGCACCCATCATCCTCTCAGGCCTCAATATACATGTGCACAACATATTTGCGAAAGCTAACAAGTCAACCGAGTTTGGGGTAGAGCAACTTTGTGCATGACTTGCGAAGGATGTCATACGATTATAGCAAGCACCACACTCATATTGGTATATTTTGGTTCAAAATCGGGATGGTTTTGTTTCTCTGGACAAAGGAGAATCTTACGGGTAAACTCAAAAGGCTCCCCCTTACAGCAAGTGAAATGTTCTCAGGCGGCGCTAACGTCTTATCACTTGTCCATTCCAAAATTTGGATGCCAAGCCCACCTCGTTACAACACATTCAAAATACTGCACTCAGTTGCCAACAAAAATGGAATGAAGCTCGTATGAGTGCCAAAAACATGATACTTCACTTCCTAAATATTTTAGCTTAAAAGCATGTAACTGCTTGAGAAAAAGATGACCATTATGTTCTCAAATCAAGAATAAACTCTGTGAACATACCTTCGATAGTTCTGCCAAATTTCTCGTGAATTAGGAGCATCACTCTGGCTTCCAAGGGACGTGATCTTCAATTCCAAGTTGACTCTCTCCCAACCATCCTCTCTTACATCATTTCATCCACATAAAATCTTTTTCAATGGAAGCTCATTAGGGAGGGCAAAATCATGCCTCTCTCAATCATGAAATCTTTGCTCTGGACCACCCTTGATTCAAACCTCTTCAATCAGGAATTATTAGCATGCAAATAATAACCAAAACCCAAATTAATTACAAGTCCAAACAATGAGGTCTTAAACTCACCAGGTCACCTGGACATCAAATTTTTCGAGAATTCGATCAGAATATCAATCTCCATCCAACCTCTTTTTTTTTTTTTCCCAACCTAATTCACTATTTCTCCAACTTCTTCCTAAATCTCCCAATCTCTCTGTTCATATCCCACTTCCTGATAGACGATTTCCCTCAAAAATCTCCTCCATGCTTAGACTTGGAGATCTACTCAGGCAAAATGGTTTCCAAACCCATTTTTCCTCAAATACCGCCTCCAAAGCTACTTTCCAAATCATTTTCCTCATAACTGTTTGCCTACCCTCAGCAATCACTTTTTTCTCTCCCCGGGAAAATCTGCAAGTCTACGACCATTCAAGCAGCAACAGAGAACTACAATGGACTCAACCTCAACAGAAGAAAGCATTTTCCGTGAAGTATGTTGGCATGGATTAAGTTTCTACATACAGTTTTTTGGAGTTCCGGTTAGTGCTTCGCCAATTTCGAGTTCTGGCTCCTTGTTTGGCTGCTATTGCCAAAGATACTGATTGCACAGGGGAAATGTTCTAGGGCATTATGGGCCTGGGGTTCCCTATGGTTTTCGGGTATTCACTTGCACATGGTTATCTTGGATTAAGCTTCTACAGACTAACTTTGTGGAGTTCAGCTAGTACTTGGCCAATTACAAGTTCTGGTTGCTTGTTTGGCTACTGTGCCAAAGATACTGATTTGACGTCGGAAATGTTCTAGGGCATTATGGGCCTGGGGTTCCCTATGGTTTAAGCCTAGGGTGTTCAATCGACCACATACCCTTTTGTGAGGCACTTAAACATGGTATGGTTTTTGAGGAACATAACAAGCGTTTTATCTGTCTTGGAGTTGTCTGGGTTGGAGTCAGATAGGATTCTCCAGAATTCTCAACAGAAAAAGGAATGATACGACACAGAAAATCTCAACACTCTCTACTTGCTCAGCTAGAAGTCAGTTCAGGAAAAAAGCTGCTGATAATTCCAACTAGTACAGGGCAAATAATCACAAACACGAGCAAAAGCGAAAGCTATTAATGCCATATTTCTACAAAGTGCAAACCAATATCTAGCAACTGAGATGGAGGCCATGGTAGTCAGAAAATAGTGACAGCAAAATCATGAATTTACTTCATTTATCACGCCGGTACAATCATAAAGGATGGTCAGATTACTAATTAACGTAGGAAGAAGATTAAGAAAACAAAGATGATGAATTCAGAAGCTTAAAAGGCTACAAATCACAGTAAAAAGAATATAGAAACCATTATACTGGATAATAAGGAAAAAGTTCACATGGCTAGCACATTATAGAAAACCTGCAACTTGTCCCAAGCATTCGCACTGCATCTGATACAGATTGACTGCTTCCACCAGAGCGGAGAGCAAATATCTTTTACTCAAAGATGACAGTAGGTTCCATTATCGTTTTCCTGCTTAATAACCGCACCTGCTAATAACATGTTTTTAAAAGCGTTATTAACATCTTCATTTGGGGAAGATTATCAAAAAAACCATCACATTAATTTGAATAGACAATAGAACAGTCCAAATTACTACAAAAATCCAACTTGGGATAACCAGAACCTCATGAAATCATACTAACGTACTACATATTCCTGAATGAAACTACAACCTACGAATCTAAGTTGCTATCAGTAAAATATGGTATGACGCAATAAAACAATCCCAACTGCTACAATGTGTAGTTGTATACAATTTCGAACAACGAGAAGAGGATTGTCAAACATCGTTTACATCACCGCCCTACAACACAACACCAAACCACCAATCATAACTGCTTAGGTTTACAGCTTATGCAATTTTTAAGAACCAAGGTCCTTTGAAACCACCTTTTTTTTTAACCGCCTTTGAAACCACCTTACCTTTGGTCCATTATGCAAGTCCCAAAATCATGAGAGAACTTGATGAGGCCCACCTTCTCCATATGTCTATGAAGAAAGATCTCGCACCCAGCTCAACACTAAGGCTTGTAAGATGCATAGGCCATTGCTTCAGCAAAGTCTGACCTAGCGCAAGCTTATAAATAAGCTTTCAGTGCTGTGTTTTTGGAGAGACAGCCTAATGAAAACTCCACAAAGAAATGATCTTGTTTGACGGCGAAAGAGTCTTAAAGAAATGTCATAGCTGCTAATACACCTTTTAATAACTTCAATGATGTCATGTACAAACATTGTTTCCTAGCACTAATCGTGATCAAGAAGTAAAAGTTCCAAAAACTTGCGCAAAGTGATGCAAACAAAATACCAAATTGGCAACTTCTGAAGTTTTGATATCAGGACATCGCTAAATTCATACAGTAAATGCTGCAACTAATTATGATGCCGATGTTAAACTTGAACTGAGCCCAACCATAAATCCATTAGAAAATATTTGTGTTCTGTCACATAGCGTAAGCAAGCAATTACAAACATTAAGCATCATCCAGTGATAGGTACTGAATAAAAGAAGTAATAGCACTAGGAAGGATGTTCTGGGAGTGGTACTAAAACAAGATGAAAATAGATACTAAGTCCTGATTTAACATGATTACAAGTAGTAACCAAATTGACATTCTTTCAATGCTCAATGCACACGTCATAATACATCTCACAATTACCTAGCCATTGACTTGGAAAATCACTGAGCACCCAAAGAGAATGAAAATTATAAATAAATAAAAGAAAAAAACAACAACAATCCCATTCTATCCACCACAATCAATGACAATAGCAGGAGTTGAGATTAAAAAAAAAAACAAAAACAAGAGGCATTTAAGTTCTCCAATATTTATTTGTAGTTTTGTACTAATAAATGACTATACTGATCTATTACTTCCCCTGATGAATGCAATGCATTTCTATAGGACCTTAGTAAGCTAGTAGCCTGTAGCACATTGTTGGAGCGGGTGTAGAGGAACAGAGGCACCTAGAAGCTCTTAAAGTTGGGAGCACCTAAGGAGTGTATATAGTTTATATATAAATACGTATATAAAATATCTTTAAATACTTAACCATTAAAAGAAAAGTTATACTTATTGAGAATATTCGCGGTCTTAAAGGGTAATTATTGGAAGATAGATATTTTCTATTTGCAAAACTTCTTGACTAATATGATTTTCATATTCTTATTTCCACAATGGCATGACTCCCTTAAAAGTAAGTGAATAAACTGCCTTAACAGCCCGATAAGCTCCCATATTAGTTAGGAGCGAGCTCTCGTCAAGCTCCCACCTTGGGAGCGCACCCATTTTAGAAGGATCCTGCTACTAAGAGAAAGACCATGTAAAAAAGTTTAAACTGAAACAATAACAGCAAACCAATTATTATGCAAGTTACTTACAGCAATCAACTATTTTACTAATAAAAGAGCATATATACAATACACGGTCTTATAACGATCGTAATCTACACAAGGGAAGAAAGCCACATACATTACCCACTAAAATTTTCCGCAGAAACGTCTGTTTCATCATCATCATCATCATCACCATCATCCCCTCCCCTGATTTTAGCAATCTCGGCTTGCGCCCTCTCTAGAATTTGCTTCTTCTGCACCTCCAACTCTCTCTGAAAATCAACCCTCATCTTCTCCAACTCCATCATCTGCTGCCTCTTACTACTCTCAATCTTCTCATAAATCTCCCCAAACTTCTTAACCGAATCTGCCAACAACCCAAACGAAGCAGACCCATCCCTCCTCGGCATCACCCCATCATCGTCCCCATCGTCCTCCAACGACTCAGACCCCTCGGGACTATCTCTCATCTCATCCAACCCATTCGACCGGTCCAAATACACCCTCGGGTCCATAAACACATACTCCCCTGAATCAATCCCACATGGCAACCCACATTGTTCTCTAGCCGACGACGAATTCAACAACATATCCATCTTCTTAAAGAATCCCCATTTACCACTATACCCTCCTCCCGTCCCCTCCATTCTCTCCTTCTCTTTCTTGTACTTCTTCTTCAACAAATCCAATCGGTTCCGACACTGTGCATTGTCCCAGTCGACTTTCGACCCCTCCGAGACCTTCTCGGCCACATCCTGCCAATCCTCAGACCTCAAGCTCATCCTCCCCAACTGCAAAAACCTATCCCCCCACGCCTCCAACAACAAAAACGTCGAGTGGTCCGTCCACTCGGCCGGCGATGAATTCGAGGGCTGCTTTCGAGGGGCAAACTCGTAATCCGACACCAGGCTCTCGATCCTCCGCTTCTTCTGGCGCCTCCTCGATTCTTCGTACCCATTTTCGATACCCTCTTGTTCTTCCTCCTCCTCCTCCTCTTCCTCTTCCTCGTCGTTATCGTCGTCCAATTCGTCGTTGACTCCTTCGTCTTCTTCTCCTTCGCCTAATTCATCGCCTTCGTACTCGTCTTCTTCCTCGTCTTGATAGTAAGAACTAGGGTTTCGATTGGAATGCTCTGACCGAGTCGAGGATTTGTTATACGTTGAGCGAAGATTATTAGGATTGTCCATATATTCCTATACACAGGGATATATGAATCAATATGTGTGAGTATAGAGATTGAGAGGAACCAAAATAAAAGCCCTAATTTTTTAAGGTGACGAAAAGATTTGGCTTTTGATAGGGCTGGAACTTTAATTGTAGTGCTATTTGTGAATTGGGGATTAATTGGAGGAGAGGGATAGGATTTGGAGATGAAACCCTAGTTTCTGGGTTTTTCGTATTGGTGATGAGAGAGAGAGAGAGAGAGGTTGGGACTTGGGAGAGTTGATTGGTGGTAGTTGATGCTAAAGTGCGCAGGGGCGGTTGATGTCAACTGTCCAATCCGAAAAATGTACTTGTACACCCCAGTAAAGTCAAGAGTTCTCTATTTTGATTT
>BPLS01000441.1:125611-141166 GCA_019656275.1 Rhododendron kiyosumense
AGGTATTGGTGGAGGCGGGGGTATAGGAGGTGGTGGTGGTGGTGGCGGCGGTGGTGGGGGCATAGGTGGTGGTGGAGGTGTTGGCGGAGGTATAGGAGGTGGAGGAGGTGCTGGTGGAGGTGTTGGCGGGGGTATAGGAGGTGGAGGTGGGGTTGGAGGAGGTGTAGGCAGTGGTGGGGGTATAGGTGGAGGAGGCGGGGTTGGTGGTGGTGTTGGCGGGGGTATAGGAGGTGGAGGTGGTATTGGAGGTGGTATTGGTGGTGGTGCTGGGGGAGGCCTTGGGGGTGGTATAGGAGGTGGTGCTGGTGCTGGTGGGGGGCTTGGCGGCGGAGGCCTAGGTGGTAGAATAGGTGGTGGAGTTGGTGTTGGTGTAGGTGTCGGAATTGGAGGAGGAATCGGTGGTGGAGGAGGTGTTGGTGGAGAAAGCGGAGGTGGAGTTGAAGGAATTGGGAGTGCAGTTGGTGGTGCTGGAGGAGGAGGAGGAGGATTTGGAGGCGGCATGGGCAATGGAGTTGGAGGAGGTTTGGGGGCAGTTGGAGGTGTGGGTAGCGGCATTGGCGGTGGAGATGGCGACAGTGGAATTGGCAGTGTTGAAGGGCCTTGAAAGTGGTGATGGTGGCATAATAAACAGCTTCCATTAATTGACAATATTGAAATGAAGAAGCCATGAAGTTGGCTTCAAAACAAGTTTCTGGGGGTGTATATCAAACCCTCTGTACCTATGTGCATGGCATCGTTGCTTTTGTTTTTCAATCTCTACCTACCATAAACTTTGTCCATAGTAACTCTATGTATATCTTTGAATTCTTCAAATGTACTTCGTATGTTCTTAGACAATAATTGTCATTGAATCCATTATCAATCAAGATGCATGTATTAAAATTGATCCATCCACCTATACTTTTTTTGGTACATAGAACACTGTTGGTTGGCTTTATGGGGGCCAGCATTCACCCTGTACTCGAGACGCTCTGTTCCAGCACGGGGCAAGCATATTGGAAGGACTAACCCGTCGATATTCATTAACACTTCAGACCTGCAAAATTGGACAATTGACCATTTTCTTTGGGCACAAGAAGTAGATTTTTGGCCCTTATGATCATCAAAGCACCGTTACAAAAGATTGAGTTCTTCATAATGTTTCTCAAAAATTACAGACTTGTTTCTTTTAGGTCATATCTAGTATTCAGAGATTGTCTCGATTTGGTACCGCTTTGGCGGCAACAATCATTATAGCTTCCTCTAAGCAAAGCTAGCTCAATCTAAAAATTTGAAGTTGGTAATGAAAATCATGAGGAGTGTAATGCATGGAAGTGAAAAAATTTCTCTGATTCAATTTCAAGAGAAGCCAATCAAATACATAGAAGACTCATTTAGATTTACCTGTCATTTCCAAAAGTACGCATTGTAAAGAAGTCTCATTTGCTCGCCCAGGATAGGACAAAAAATCGGAGTTTGGAGGGGTACAGAGAACTAACCACAATGTTAGCTTGGATTCTTTTTTCCTCCTCCATTAACAGAAGCTTTTGCATTCTACAATTACTATGGAGAACCATGATCTATTACCTGAATTAAGTTTGTACTATCCACTTATCTCCTGAAGCATCCCAAAATATGTGTGAACTATGTGGAAAAGCTTAATAAAAAATAGCAAAAAAAGCAGAAGAAAAATCCTGATCATTACCAAATAAAAAACAGTGAACGTACAGAAAAAACCTCTCTCTCTGTCATTCGTAGGGGAGAGCGTTTTGTTAATTTGGAGATCAGAATAGGCAATTAAGGGGTTCTTGTGGAATTGTGTTTGCTGAGCTTAATTTGTGTCTGCTGCGTCTGGGTTATGTAACCTGGAACGCTTAAGAAAAGAACGGGAACATGGTACGCCACTGTCGTAAATGTGGTACGCTATGGTTAGGTTTCTATAGATAACAAAATTAGAACTTTTTTGTTTCAAGTGATAAACATTTAGTAAAACTAAGTACTATTCTGTTAAATTAGTCATGCAAAACACATTTTTAGGAACACAACGGATGCTTCAAATTTCTATCGCCAAAATGTCATTCTCTCTAAATTTTTATATTTTAATAAGTTGATTTTTTAACGGAAAATTTAAGAATTGCTTTGGATGGCTATAATTACCGTTTTCGGAGCGGAAGTGAACCACGCGCGTTCTAGAATGTTTGTTCCCAAACGTAATTCGCTAGGGTAGTACCGTTCCGTGCTAACAATAGGTCTTGGTATGCTTCTACAGCTACTCAAATGTGTTAGTGGGATAGTTCACAGTCCTTTTTTTTTTTTATAAACTACGAAAAAAGAGATATTATTAATCAAATATAACGGATAGAAAAGATTAAAAAGGACAAGAGCAAACGCATCCCAACGAGAGAGGAGCATACCAACGAGGTTGGCACCTTAACCCCATGTTATTTGTACCCCTTGCAGTTTTGTTTTAGTTTAGGTTTTTCGCCTATCTTTTTTTTCTGCTTTAGTCAATCAGTATCAAATTCAAGCACCAGTATCAGAATCAAATTCAAGCCAAAGGACAAAGTTGGTAAGGTTGGCGATTAGCACTTGACGTAAAGAAAACTTGCATGCATTGTCAATTTTGATTTGTACTCGTTAGATAAAGGAGAATTGACTATACTGGGAAGTTTTTTCATAAAAGATTGGATTCAAGGAAGAGAGAAACTTATTCACGGCTTTGGTGTGAATAAGTTCTTTATGGCAGCAATCAATTGCGACCATCCAAAAGTGTTCTGGACGGTCCGGATTTTAATGAAACTTTCTAGGAAAAAAGTTTAACTCTTCCCTAGAAATATGTCATTAACATCCGGATCGTTCAAAATACTTTTGAACAGTCGCAATTGGCTCCGTAAACAACTATTCACGGCTCCGCCGTTAAAAAGATTTTATCTTCAAGGAATATTTGACGTATATTCTCGTTCATGACTTAGAAAGCAAAGACATTTTTTGGTGTAAATAGAGTATGGCTGACGTGGTTCCTGATGCGCACATTCAAGTAGTCCAAAAATGCAACCGACGGTCCGGATTAAAACACATTTTTCCTTTTTTTTAATTATTTTTTAAATTTGTTCGGTACTTTCAATCCGGACTATCGATTGCATTTTTTGACGGCTTGAATGTGCGCGTCGAGTACCACGTGGTACCCGATTTGCAACCAAAAATTTCTCCAGATAGCACCTCTCTTCGTTATCGATTGCAATCTAGTTATTCGTAATGTGAATATCTTCTTCAAGTCAACCTCCGACGTCTAATGAAGAATGGTCTGTCACATATTGCCATGTACACAAGGGTCTGATTTGGATGCAACTAAAGAAAGAAGCAAAGATTGTGTGGACACAATCAAACAATATTTATGCACGTCTTTGAATGGGTGCATAAAAATATATGAATCTGGCTTCTTTGCAATCTGTTGTTGATCTGCAAAATGCTGTCCGCGTGATTTTAGCCGTTCAAAAGTGTTTTTATAACGGTTCAAGTTCTAACAAAACTCTTCCAGGAAAGAAGGGAAGAGTTTTTTTTTTTTTTTTTTAAAATTTAAACTGTTGAATTCAAAGATGAATGATTACAATGAAACGACAGAGGTCTCTCTGGAGTTGGACTGCAGAGAAGCTAGTTAGATTAAAAATGTATAAAGCAGCTACCACCCCATTCTTTTCAAGCAAAGGTACAAAGGCTTTAGGCTTGGGAGGTTAAAGGGGGTGTTTGGAAGCTTACTTTTGACTTTTTTTTTTTTTGGCTTTTTGATTTTTTTATTTTTTGGATTATGGTCAGAATGCGTTTTTTAGTATGTTAGGAGTGTTTGAGAGATATGTGCAAAATATGTTTTGGAACAGTAATAGTGTTTGGTAAATGAATGATGAAAATAAATTATAGGTTGATTTTTTACCAGATTGCCCTTGGCCTTTATTATTTGGAAAAGCACGAACCAATGCCAAAAATAAAAAACAAACAAAGTATGTACTGAAGGAAAATAAATGGGAGGGCAGATCTGTGTGTTATGTACCTCTAGCGGGGTTAACGAACAGGTGAGGAGCAGATAAGGGGAAATAAATGGGAGGGTAAACTGGTAAAAAGGTACGAATGCTTAGGGTATTTTGGTAATTTAACATAAAATGGAAAAATGCAAAACTGGGAAAAGTACCTCCGCACCTCATTTTCAGTTCTGTTTTCTTTTGTGCAAATCAGTGAATGCATTGTGTGAGAATGAGTTTGGCACTTAGGCTCCCAAACAGCCAAAATGGAAAAATGACAATTGGAAAATGCAAAAAATGCACCTCCCAAACACCCCTGAGTTCTTGTGGAATTGTGTTTGCTGAGCTTAATTTGTGCCTGCTGTGTCTAGGTCTATGTAACCAACGCAAAAGAAAAGAACGGAAATATGGTACACCACACGTTGTAAATGTAGTATGCTAGAGTTGGGCTTCTATAGATAACAAAATAAAAACTTTTTTGTTCCAAGATAAATATCTAGTAAAACTAAGTAGAACAATCATGTAAATTAGTCATGCAAAACACATCAAATTTTCAACACCAAAATTTCATTCTCTCTAAATTTATATCTTAATAAGTTGATTTTTTAACGGAAAATTTAAGGATTTCCATGGATCCCTATATTTATGTTTTGGGAGCGGAGTGAACCACGTTTCGGAATGTTTGTTCCACAATGTAATTCACTAGGGTAGTACCGCTCTGTGCTAACATAAGTGTGGATTATACTTCTACTGCTACTCAGTTGTGTTAGTGGGATAGTTCACAGTCCTGATTTTTTTTTTTCCCTTAAACGGCCAAAAGGAGATATTATTAATCAAATGTAACATATACAAAAGATTAAAAAGGATAAGAGCAAACACATCACAACGAGGTGGAGTATCCCAACAAAGTTAACACCCGTACCCCCATGTTGTTCGTACCCCTTGCAGTTCTGTTTTGGATTAGGTTTTTCGCTTATCCTTTTTTCTGCTCAAGTCAATCAGTATCAAATTCAAGCCAAATTCAATCAGTATCAAACTCAAGCACCAGTATCAGTATCAAATTCAAGCCAAATAACAAAGTTGGTAATGTTGACGTACATAAAACTTCAATGCAATGTCAATCATGCCTTGTACTCGCTAGATAAAGGAGAATTGACTGCTGGGAAGTTTTTTCATACAAGATTGGATTCAATGAGTGATTGACTCGTTCATGACTCAGAAAGATTGGATTCAAGTTTTTTCCTCGTTCATGACTCAGAAAGCACCTCTCTTCGTTATCGATTGCGCACTCTAGTTATTCGTAATTTGATCGAATATCTTCTTCAACCTCCAACGACGTCTAAGGAAGAATTGTCTGTCACATATTGCCATATACACAAGGGTCTGATTTGGATGCAACTAAAGAAAGAAGCAAAGATTGTGTGGACACAATCAAACAATATTTATACACGTCTTTGAATGGGTGTATAGTGCAATCTGTTGTTGGACTGCAAAGTGCCGTCTGCGTGATTCTAGCCAGTGGCGGACCCAGGAATTCGACATAGTGGGGGCACCAATTTTCTTCGTAACGCTATAATATATGAGTTACAGTTAAGCACATTCACATCCAAATAATTTTAATTAGCATTTATGATAATGCAATAATTTTAAAGTATATATGTATTTTAATAACATGCTATTTGGACAAACTTGCGCACTTCGACTTAAAACAAAATTATCACATGTTTATTATTTATTTTCCTATTACAAGTACAAGCTTCGGAGACCAAAAATGTATAAATACAATGTGCGAATTCATATTGAGTACTACACAAATGATTTGAGACATTGGGGAGTGGGATTTTGAAAAAAAAAGAATTGTATTTTGAAAAAAAAGAGTTGGATTCATATTGGTTGTGAAAGAATTGAATTTTGAAAAAAACCAAAAAGTTAGGGGGGTGGCCCAGTGGGATTCAAACTCCCGCTAATTGTTTCCCATGGCCTGTCTCTTACCACTGAACCAAAATTTAACATCTTACATAAGAGAGCATATAAAATATATATACATATAAAATCGGGATTTTTTTTTTTAAAAAAGGCATGGGGTCCGTGGGAGCATGTGCTCCAAGGTGGGTCCACCCCTGATTCTAGCTATCTAAAAGTATTTTGAATGGTTCAAATTTTAACAAAACTCTTCCAAGAAAGAAGGGAAGAGCTTCCTTGAAATTTTTTTTTTTTAAATTGGAACGTTAAATGCAAATATGAATGGTTACGATGCAATGGTACAGGCCTCTCTGCAGTTGGACCGGACAGAAGCCAGGTCCAAAATGTATAAAGCAACTACCACCCCATTCTTTTCTAGCAAAGGCTTTAGGCTTCGGAGGTTCAAAGAAGTCATGGGCAAATAGTTTTTATCACATTCAATCTGTAGTTGACTGGTTCTAATTTTTAGTAAAATGCCGATTTTGGCACTTCACCTTTGTAAATAGGCGCTTCACTTTTAAAAGTTGAAAGTGAAGCGCTTGTGTATAAAAGTGGAGCACAAAAATAAATTTTCTTTGTAGTTTCCACTAGAACTTGCACAGTTGCACTGGTATGACTTTTTAGTCAACCAGAAGAGTAGAGATACTCATATGCAAAGGTTTGTTTGGGAGCAACCTAATTTACATAAACTTCGAAAATGGAAAACCTATCACATCCACACACACACACAGAGAGGGCAAAAACAGAACAGAGCAATAAAATAGAGTGCCACCTTCTCTTAGAGAGAGAGAGAGAGAGAGAGAGAGAGAGAGCAAAAACAGAACAGAGCAATAAAACAGAGTGCCACCTTCTCTTTAGTGACCAGGTGGATTCCCTCAAAGCAGGATCAAGGACATTGGGAAATTGTTTTCTAAGAGCAAGTCCCACAATGGTTGCCATAATGTGACAAATTTTTTTTAAAGAAAAAAACATGTTCACCGGTAAGCCCAATCTTGAAGCAATTTTGCCTTCGTCAAATCTGTCATATTACCGAAGCTAACTGATTGTTGCATCGGAGATGGGATATGTTTTATCCAATTGTCTGAATTTAGGATTGAATCCGACTAGCACCAAATCGCTGCAACAATTTTGGTGTTTTTTTTTTTTTTTGACTTTTTTGACGCTTTAGCAAGTCGAAAACAACCATTTTAGCAGAGCTATTTTGACATCAATGGATCAAGTAGTTTCTGAATGAACTGCCCTAAGGAAGTTGGTTGGTAAGATGGCAATAGTTCCATATATGTCATTATTATATGTTAATCCCCATTTTAGGAGAGGTAATGGAGTACACATGGATTTCCATTTACAGAAGAAACCTGAGGAATTAAATAGGAAATATTTTTGACATTAGTAATTCCCAGCTGGTCTATTTTGGGCTAACCACTGTTTGACTTGTATTCTGCTATTTCTGACCTTCTTTATTCAAAGACCAATTAGATTTGCTGGAAAGTGTTTGAAACAGCAGAACGTGGATTGAATTTGGGAATCCCAAAAGGTTTAAAAAAAAACTTTATGTGGTGGGGTAATTATTTTTCTTGAATAATTTATCCCAATAATTCATGTGGTGGGGTAATGGGAAACTTGTGGTGGAATTTGTTGTGCATTTCATTGACTGGCTAAATCTCGGGTGATTTTCTAAGCAAGTATAAAGTTTTTTTTTTTTTTTTCTGCTGCAGGTTATGTTTTGTTATCGCGAGGCTAATGGAGTAGCTGACTCGTTAGCCAAGCACGCTGCAACAACTCAAGAGCGTTTTGTGTTATATAGTAATGCACCTGAGTTTGTGTTGGAGCCTTTGTATAAAGATCAGCATGTGGTAGTAGCTCCCCGCTTTGTAAAACTATATCAGACTTGTTACTCTTTTGTGTTAATCTAAGTTAGGTGGTTTGGTTTAAAAAAAAAAAAAAAAGTCTTTTTTGTTTTTTGTTTTTTGACATGTAAAAAGTGTTAGTTGTTGCTTCTTCTTTTTTTTTTTTTTTTAAATAATAATAGTATTGCATAAATTAAAGAGTTACAAACCGAGCTCTAGGGAATAATTTCCCAATTGTTGGTTAGATTTGACCACTGGTCTTGTGCTTGGGGATATATAGCGCCTACCAACTTGGCTACCGCCCCACTTGCACGTATAAAGTCTTGTTGATATATAGAGTTTCACCTCTTGGACTCCGCCTACGGCTATGGTGGTGAATGGTGATAATTTGGTGGGTTTACTCTCCACACAATTGGCCAAATTTTGATTCTTGGGATCAGATAGAATGAAAGAAATTTTTTGTGAATTCTCTATTCCGACGTGGATGGCATTGTCTTTGACCGGACCAAAGAGAGATCAATATTTGAGGTGCAATAAGCTAACTCAAACACCCTTAACCGTCAAGGAAAAAAATGTGATCATTGGTCCTAAAAACCCTGGTCAAATACTGTTCAAAAGAGTACGTAGATTGGGTGCAAACCTATCCAAACACCATGCAAATTTCAAATGATCAATACTCCAAGTAATTAACTGAAAAAACTTAGAATTAAAAGCATAAATAATGATATATAATTAACTTGCGATCAATTCATGATTTTATCTCCAGGCCAGCTAATACCCAAATCAATTGACACAAAAGATCAGAAAAGGATCAACCGGCCAGGGGTTTCAAATCCAAGTTGTCTTCGTTGATTAGAATTGATCGTCGATAGATGTGATTTTTTACTATAAATTGTCATGTCATGTTTTTATGTTAATTTTCAACGCGTAGATGTAATTACAAACTCTAATATTTTGTAAGTTTGCGAAATCTTCCTAGGCTCACCGAAATTTAAGCAATTATAGATAGAGACACACCGATATTTTAAAACCTCACAAGTTCTTTCCTTTATTGTAAAAAAATATTCACAAATTTCTCCTCTCCCACTTGGTGCATAGGCGTAACTGAGGCCACCCAGGCCAAGGAGCAGAAGTTCTAGTGCAATAGATGAGCTGTAAATCCAGACATCTTGAATTCGAAACTTGACAATTTTTTAGGACCAAATTATAAGAGAGAAATTTCTTGCAACATAGTTTTCACATGGTTTGTTCCACTCCATATTTTATAAAATTCACAATCCACACCTCACGATAAGAGACCAGCAAAAAGGTTGCACATTAATATGACCAAAAAATGGCTACACGTGACAAACCTTAAACGCGACTGAACGTAAGGGTGGATGTTTAGGAAATGAGATTAAATTCTTTCCACCGGCGGTGGAAAATCTCACTTTTCCACCATCACTTTTTTCGGTCCTACCGTGTATTTATTGTTGATCTGAACCATTCATCTTATAGACCTCATATAGTAGTGTATCCATTCAAAAAATAAACTTGATCGGACATCAATAGAAGTATCAAAAATTGAATTTTGCTTTGTAAAATGAATAGTTTATCTTTATTATTATTGACAGAAATTAGATCATCCATTTTATAAACCAAAATTCAAAGTTTGATATATCTATCGACTTCCGATCAAACTGATTTTTGGCATGGCAATACCATATTGCAGATTTTAAAATATGAACGGTTTAGATCACAACAATAGACACTCGGTGGGGCCCATAATAGGCGATGGTGGAAAAAATGAGGTTTTACACCGGCGGTGGATAGAATTTATTCTCGAAAGAAATAGAGTCTCACATTGTTTGGGAGTAAAATGATTGATCACTTAATAACATTTAGGGTCTCTTCACTCATTGCCAATTAATTTTAAGATAGATATAAAGTTTCCGCACAGATGGCCTGCCTTTGACCAGATTGGGAGGAAAAATAGTCGAGGTACACATAAATAGACCTTGACACTCCTAACCGTCGACTAAAAAAGGAAAAGCAGGCATAAGTGAGGCAAATGATTGAGGAAGTTGAAACATCAAAAAAGAGGTGTATTATTGGCAGCAAAAAATCAGTATTTTCCCCAAATATTGCGTTTCAAAGTTGAATTGAACCACTCTGATGTGTTACACACTATCACATTAAAGTAGACAACAAGAAGTAGACTTTCTCATGCATAGGCTATCTGAGGGAGGTTTCATTTGGGGGTGAAGTAAACTCTATTTTCAAACTGTAGCAATTTTTTAGAATTTAGTGGGATTAAGGAGTGGAGGAGTGATTTTATTGAAGAAAATAAAATATGAAGGGAAAAATGATGTGGAAGCAAAGTAAATTTTCACTCTTTTGAGTGCACACTCCTAGGAACAGAAATATTGGAAGATAATGACCCGATGAGATATTATGAAGTAGTATAGTAAATTTCATTTTTTGTCATTTTTAGAATTTTTTAGAATTTAGTGGGATTAAGGAGTGGAGAAGTGATTTTATTGAAGAAAATAAAATGTGAAGGGAAAGATGATGTGGAAACAAAGTAAATTCACTCTTTTGAGTGTGTGTGTACACACACTCCTAGGAACAGAAATACTGGAAGATAATGACCCGATGAGATATGAGATATTATGTAGTATAGTAAATTTCTTTTTTTTGTCATTTTTAGAATTTTTTTGGATTAATCATTCAAACATAATCTATAGAGTAAAAAGTTATACATATAGCTAAAAGTTACAAAAAAATTCCTTAAAGAATTAAAGTTTAAGAAAGACAGTTACAGAATTACCCTAAAAAGAATGGCTAGCCAGTAAACATCTTTATTAGATTCTGGTGAGAGTGGGTTAGGTCCAACTTAACAATTGCTTTTGATAACTTGTTTTCAGTTGATTCTGCATTAGGTCTTTATCAGTCTTTTTTATACCTTTTCAAATTCTTTGAACTAAAAATATCCCTATGGTCTTTAAGCTCACATTCTTGCTAAATTAATAATTTGGTAAGAATGCGGGCTTAAACATCGTAGAGATATTTTTGAATTTTTATTAGATTTACGTCCAATTTTGAGAACTCATTGTTAGGAGGGTATATAAGTTTTCAAGTAACTTTGGAGGTAAATAAGTAACTTGAATATACTAAAAAACTTGTTTATCTTAACGAATTAAAAAGGTCTTCTTTGTGCACTCATTTTTTATTTGTGCACTCTGTCACTTTTTTCCTTATAAAGTTTTTATTAGGTTTTCTAATACACCAAATCGTAAAACAATTACTAATCCAAAAAAAAAATCGTAATACAATTCATTGTGAGTTCAAGGTTTTACTTCTACAAGTAGGCCTGTCAATGGGCCAGATTCGATCCGGATCCGACAGACCGAATCCGATAAGACCCAAATCTGATAAGATTCGAATCCGATAGTGGGAATCCGAATCCGAAAATCCGAATCCGAATCCAATCCAAAAACTTTTTAAATCTTAATCCGATCCGAAAACTTTTTTTACTTCAAAAATTTTAGCAAAAAATATATATTTTTTTCAAAAAATTACAATTTTTTTTCAAAAAAATTATTTTCCGAAAAAAATATTAAAAATTAAAAATAAAAATACAACTTCTTAAACATTTTTTTTCAAAATAGTAAAAAATTTACTGTTTTTTTTTAAAAAATAAAGTTCGGATTCGGATTGATAACGGATTTAATCCGATCTGATCCATATTTGAATTACCGGATTAGGATTATCGGATCGACGTTATCGGATTCGGATCCGGATCTGAATCGAATTTTTGGATCCGGATCGGATCTGGTCCATTGACAGGCCTATCTACAAGGTTCAACCTCTACCAATTATTTTTGCTAACTTGTTTTCAATTGATTCAGCATTAGTTCTTTATCTGTCTTTTCGATCTATACCTTTTTAAATTCTTTGAACTAAAAATATCCCTACAATCTTTAAGCTCACGTTCTTGCTAAATTAATAATTTAGTAAGAATGCAGACTTAAACAACGTAGAGATATTTTTGAATTTTTATTACATTTACGTCCAATTTTTAGAACTCGTTGTTATGAGGGTATATAAGTTTTCAAGTAACTTTGAAGGTAAATAAGTTACTTGAATATACTAAAAACTTGTTTATCTATTTGAGACTCCTTCATATTATGAACGAATTAAAAAGGTCTTCTTTGTGCACTCATTTTTTATTTGTGCACTCTGTCACTTTTTTCCTTATAAAGTTTTTATTAGATTTTCTAATACACCAAATCGTAATATAATTCATTGTAAGTTCATGGTTTTACTTCTACAACGTTCAACCCCAACCAAAATGAAATACTGGCTCCGTCATTGTTCGTCTAGACGAAAAAAGTTTAAAATATTAAAAAACATAATTAAAATATAAAAGAATTGCAAAATATGAAAATTTTAAAGCCGCTCACTTTTTTGTCTTTAGTAGAGCTAGGCCTGAATTTTTAGGAGCTTAGAGCAAAAATAACAAATGATCAAGACCCTTTTGTTGGACTATATTATGAGGGCTAAAAATGTAAGAGATGCTCCTAAAATTCAAAAAAAATTGGAAGTACTCTAAAGCGGCCGCAACACATTCTTTTAACTCTGGATTGACTTTGGTCTTTAGTGTCATCTGATCTTTGAGTTTTTACAACTTTAATTCATTTGTTTATACTTTTTTATTTCTCTAAACGGCTGGTATTTTTATTTTGAACTGTGTAAAAAACGAGTCCTTCTAAGAATTTTGATGAAAAACTAGATAAAGTACTCCTAAAATCAAAAGTTAAATTAATACAGATGTCACTGATAACGTCAGATTAAACTAAATTTTGGCCAAAATTAAACATAAAAGAGAAATTTTTTAGTGTTGGGTCAGTATATCCCATGTGGTACCGTTCAGTACATCTGAACGATCCAATACACTTTTGGATGGCTCGGATTAAAACTCTCTCTTTCTTCTCAGCTCAACACTTTCTCTCTCATTTTTTTCTCTCCAAATTCAAACCGTCAAAAAAAGCATAATTGACTCGGATGCCCCAAGTAAGCACTATGTAATATCCACCAGCACTGAAATTTTTTCGACACATATACAGTAAACCAATCATAGCAGTTTCGCGTGGTTGTATGCCGTCACTGATAACGTCAGCGCACTTATGTCATGCATCTCTTAAAGCGGAGGAAATAGGCGAACGGTGTCGACTCCACTTTGAAAAATTATAGACATGTTTATTTATTTGTAAGAACATGCCCCTGAATATTTACATTGTTCCGCTAAGTTTTTTTTTTTAGGTACTGATTTCGCATTTTACGAAACAGATTATTCTCTCATAATACATTACTTTTAATTTAAAAATAAATACTTATTTAAAAAATATTTTATGTGGAATCATTTTAATTCATCTATTTTTTCCCTCAAAACTATTAGGAAAATAATTTTTGCGATCTCCTTTATTCATTTGTGCTCTTTTTCTTGTTTTTATCCATATAGAAGTATAAAATCACCCTTATTTTCTAATTAATCTCTACACTCATGAGGGTAATCTTGTAGTTAATATAAATAATGACGAAAAGAGTGCAAGTGGATCAAAAGAGAAAATATTGATCAATTACCAAATTATTAAATGAAAGCAAACAAATTTGGCGATTGATTGAAACCTGCTAATGATTTTTTTAGGGTAATTTACACCAACCTTCATTGAGGTTTCTTACATACATACAGGGCCAACCTTTCAACTAATTACATCGGCCTCCCTTGAATGTGAATAACATAATTCAGTTAGATCCACTCCTTTTTTCTTCAGTTACATTTGCCGACTTCTTGTTAATGACCTTAAAAAAAATGTACATTGCTCCCATTTGCCCTTAAGTTCCCCTGGCGGGAATCCAAACCAAAGGAATTAAAGCTTTTATTAGGGACTAAATTGGTTGGAGAGTAAACTAATTTGGTTATAACTTTGAACTTTTAGGACCAAAAAATATTATTTGCTTAAGGGCAAAATGGGAGCACAGTAATTTAAGGAAAAACTTATAGGCATAATAGTAGCTACATAGTATTTTTAAGGTTATTAACATGAAATCCCCAAACCTGAAAGACTGATTAACGGAGTGCATCTAACTAATCTACGTCATTCTCATTTAAGGTAGGTCGGTGTAATTAGTTGAAAGTATGGGAGCGCAGTGTATTTGTCAAAAAGCTCAAGAGAGGTTGGTGTAAACAACCGTTTTTGGGCGCGGCTATTCGCATCTCTTTTTTTTCTCCCATAGCCCACTATATTTCGGTATGTGATTGTTGAAAATTATAAATAACATTTCAGTGAATAGCTGTTGAAAACAAGATTATATTTCGGTAACTACATGTCGAAAATATGTTCAACTTTCGGTAAACAACTATCGAACATGCATTTTCGGTAAATAGCTGTTGAAAAAAATATTATATTTCGGTAATTGGATGCTGAAAATGTATCTCAATTTCGGTAACTAATTGTCGAATATAATTGAAAATTTTTAATCGGCTACGAGAAAAAATGAAGGGCTGCGAATAGCTGCGCCCCCGATTTTTAATGCTTATTAAAGTTAGTTGCACCTTACGTCACTCATTACCTATTATACATTCCTCATCGAGTCTCGGAAAGTGCAAGGCTATGATTGATTTCAACGGGTCAATTGTTGTGGGCCTACTTACTATTAAAAGAAATAATGGGGGTTAATTTGAAATAATAATATCTTGTTCTTCTAAATAAGTTATTGGCTTTCCCACAAAAAATGAGCCAAACAAACCCAAAAAAAACAAAAATAAGCCAATAAGCCACTTGTTTCGTCTTTATTCAAAAAAAATTGGATTTCGGTTAAAAAAATTTACTTTTTGGATTCCTCTCGTCGTGAGGATACAATAATCTCCAAAAAATTGACAATAAGACAAGTGATGCGATTTTTTTTTGAATAAGGACAAAATAAGCCAAAGTGGCTTATTTGTCCAAACAACCCCTAATTAGAGAAATTACATGGAGAGATGACCATTCATGGGATTCTACTAGTCAACATTCAAAAAGTCTAGGACCATCGCACGTCATGTGAGGCCTATTCTGAATCTCACAAAAATACAAAAAAAATATTCATAAATTTTTATATATGGGATCTTGTAAAAAATCAGCTCAAACGAATATTGATATATAGAGAGAATTAGTCAGTCTATTTTGGAATTAGAGAGAAGTACTTTTTGTATGCAACGCTTATACAATTAATCACAAACACTTGCACAATCACAATACACACAGAAGAGGATTGGATATAACTCTCCAAGAAGTACTTTTCGTATGCAACTCTTATAAAATTAATCATAAACACTTGCACAATCACAATACACACAAACACTTGCACAAACACATGCTACAATTAATGCAAGTGTGTGTAAACATATTTGCGTATGTGTACTAATTGTAGACATAGAAGAGAATTGGATATAACTCTTTGAGACCAACCAATTGGCTTCTGTCCTAATTGGAAACTCCTGTACACGCCATGTGGGAGGCCAAGCCAGGGTTCGAGCCTTGTCATGAGCGTTTGGGATTCAGGACTATGAATAGCTTTTGAAATTCCTTATAAACTAATCTACTAACACCCAACTGATGTATGAAAAAATTAAAAAAAAAAAAACCCCTCTCTAAGACATGACTAGGAGAACTATGTCATTGATGGAACCTGAACTAGACATTTGTGCTTCTTTCCACTTAAACTAACCC
>BPLS01000441.1:166166-192704 GCA_019656275.1 Rhododendron kiyosumense
ATTTTGAAGTTTTAGAGGCTAGGGCTTTGTTTGATCTTGGCTTTGATCCTTGAGGTAGGAAAATCTAACTAATTTTATGTGTTTATGAGTTGATATAGTGTTTGAGACTTGCTACTGATCATTGTATTGAGATTTGTTGTTGAATTCCTTTGAAATCCCCAAAATCTGCTGCTGTCCCGTTTTTCTGCTGCTGTCCTGTTTTTCTGAGATTTCTCTCAAATTCGAACAGTCATAACTTCCTCGTCCGATATTAAAAACGCGCAAATTATATATCGAATTCGAGATCTTGAAGTCAGCTTTCCAGGGCCACCAAAATCACCTTAAAACTCTAAGTACACAGAAAGTTATGATCATAGAAGTGAAGGTGTGTCAGCTGTCTCGTTTTCTGCTGTTCCTGTCATTTTCTGGGTTTTTGCCCAATTTCGAATGGCCATAACTTCCTCGTCCGATGTCCAATTCGAGCGTATGATATATCGATTTCGAGGTTTTGAAGTCATCTTTTAATTGCCACCGAAATTACATTGACATGTTAAGTATGCAAAAAGTTAGGACTATAGAAGTGGAGGGTGGTTAGTTGCCACAACTTAAGAATGAGTTCGATTGACTTAAAATATTTCACACTGTTGGGTTATGAATTTATGATGAGTGTTGGTTGAAATGTGGTACGAGGACACATGAACAATAATTATGAAATGATGACGATCATGGAAAATGCGAGGTGAAATGGTTTATCGGTAAACTAACGGTAGAAATGGTGACGTGATGACTTATTATTGATATGAGCTATGTTAATGTGAGATGGGCGTAATTGTTATACTCGTTGGTATGTGGGTGTTGCCCTCTTAATGATTGTCATACAATAGACCCTGTTGTGAAGTCGTATCGATAGGTTTGCATCGTGAGTATACGTTGAATATGGGAATAGACCCGGGTAAAGCCGTGGTGACCCAAGTGCCTTGTGAATGTGGGAATAGACCCGGGTAAAGCCGTGGTGACCCAACTGCTCTTCGGATTTGAGGATAGACCTGGGTAAAGCCATGGTGACTCTCTTCCGGTTCGACTTAGGGAAAAGACCCGGGGAAAGCCGTGGTGACTCTAAGGGCGATGTTGATTGTATTGAGCTAAGAATTTGGGATATCATAGTAGTGTATGGTGACTTGTGGTAACGGGTTTCGTGTGGGATTTTAGCTACACTACTTTTATTATTATTATCTATCGTGTGATTTTTTTCGTTCGGTAGAGTGTTTGACAAGAGGCATAGATGACCTACCATAGTGTGACACGTTGAGGAAGACCGGTATAGGCATTCGCACGTTAGGCTATGAACGGAATCTAATTGTAAAGAGGTGTGAAACGATGAGACGTGACATGAGAAAAAGAGGGTTAATGCGAGAAATTCCTTGAGTTCTTAGAAGTCTTGACTGTGTAGTACATTCATATTTGGCTCTAATTGCTATCGTCTATCGACGTGATCTCCTTCTTTTCGCACTTGTCTTCTCGTATACACATAAAGTTAGCATAGATTTTTCTACTGGGCTAGTGTAGCTTAACCTACTCCCTCCGTCCCGGTTTGTTTGTCCCCTTTTTGACTTTTTGAGAACGTTTGACCTCTCAAAGAATTGGCTATAATTTTCAATTCGTAATGTTTTTAATATGTAATATGGATCTTGTTTGATAGATCTCAATTAGTTTTATTATACAAAATCTTCAAAATAAAAAAAATATAATAAAATGTAAGATATAAGTATATTTTTGAAAGACACGGTTTTCGACAATAAGACAAACAAATCGGGACGGAGGGAGTATTATTTTTCAGGTACAAATCAGAGGCTGTGACATGGGTTGCTGTGCTTGCATGTGATCCCACATTTTGAAAGCGACTTCAGAGAGTTAATCTTGCATCTCTTATAAACTTTATCTTCGGACGAAGGAATTGTAATCTTATTATTATTATTATTATTCTATTAAATGAAGGATTTATATAAACTCTTAACTTTCTTTTAACGTGATCTAGTGGTTTTAGGCCGTTGGGCCAAGAATGTGAATTTGGAAATGCTTTGGAGTTTGGAGATGATTTGCGAACAAGGGAAATAGAAATGGCTTTTGGGTAATATTTGCATTATTGTGAGAATTTTTATTTATGAAAAACCTTTAATATTTACGTTGAAAATCGAGGGCGTGACAGCATCTGCTAATCTTACTGAATTGGTTCGAGCCTAAGGCACCAAAGGAACATTGGATGGAGGCTATGACTTTGAGAGTTGTCATCGCAACAAGGTATAACCTTGTACTGCATACGTTTGATGAGGATGTTTACGGTTGTTTTACTCATTTGCCATTGAGGTCCCCTCCAGTTCCAGTCAAATACCGCTGGGAAATTGCTATTGCCCATGTTAACAATAATCACTTTGTGCAAGTTTTCCTAGAACCTCATTACCCTGTACTACCCATGCCAATATGGTGGGAGGAGAATGCATTGAACGAAGCTATAGGATGGGCTGCTAGTTATAGAACACGTTTACAATTGTGGTACAAAGTAATGGGTATAAGCACGCCAAGAGCAACATTTGGAGGAGATATTGATTAGAATTTGTATTTTTATGTATTTTCATGTTTTGACTATATGTACTCAATTATAATAAAATGAAATTTTGTTTAAATTTATTATTATTCATTACAATTTATTTTTATTATTCATTGTTAAGACAAATTAATTAACTAATTAAAATTATATAATTTTATTAAGTATAAAGACATTTTTAACTGGAAAGAAAGAAAAGGAAAAAAAAAGAGAATCAAATTGGAAAGAAAAAAAAGAAAAAAATTTTTAACTAGAAAGAAAGAAAAGCAAATCAGAAAGAAAAGAGGGGGGGAGTAGGTCTCAAATATCATATACCAGGGCTGAGGATAAAATTCAAAGGACCAGAGTTCTGAGAGATCGTCGAAGGTCGCGAAGGTCACCGGAGATGATCAGAGATACAACCGAGAACACCCAAACCAAGAACAACCAGGTTAAGTTTAAGGTTCGATGAACAGAGACCTCGATACAGATCTAGAGGTTTTGATGGTTCGAAGGCAGAGAAGGATCGTCAGATGTTTGTCAGCGTGGGTTTCAGGGATGGGTTGACTGATCGACTGAGGGGGTTTTCGGTGTGGGCACTGATCAATTAAGGGGGTTTTGAACGTGGGTTTGCAGATTCAAAGGTTTAGATCGACTGGGGTATAGAGGTTAGTGTGTAACCTAATCTGATACCATGATAGAAAATAAAGATGAAAGGAAACATTGACGAAAAATATTGATGTTATTTCTAAATGAATTACAATGAGGTGAGTACACATTTAAATAGAATAAAGCTACGCCTAAGAAAGGAAGATTACAAGATTTTATTATGATATGATTATGCTATGATTTGATTACGATTGTCCTAAAATAGCATATTACAAGAAGAAATAAAATATATATTCAAGATACAAAACATATATTCACACTCTCCTGGTCAACTAGCACTCGTTACACGGTTTCATCTCGAGATTTGATGCATTGTTTTAAGAGACGGATGTGCACTTTAAGGTTGGTCCCTCGCCGTCACCGTCCAGGTTCATCTCGGTGAGACGTTTTGAGGGCCCAAGGTTCGTGGTTGCTACAGGGCCATGAAGGATCACTTCCTGGGGGTTTGGATCTATCTCCACCATTTTTTCTAGTGGTGGGGACAGGGTGGTGATTTGAGTAGGGGAAGTAAAGAACGAAGAATAAGAACAACAGTAAGGATTCATATCAGGTTCACCAATTACGGGGTGGTGTTCACTCTAAACTTCTCTTACTTGATATGGGTTACTTAATAGACTTGATAGCTCTCCTTTTTCTGCCCTCATCACTGCACAATGAACCCACGATTAGTGCCTACCGGTCGAAAGTAGCCTGCGGGCACTACAATGACTAAGTTAGTTCCGATATAGGGAAGGGAAACTAAACTTAGTGGGAGAAGAGAGCCTATCTGATTAGGGTTTTTCCTTATCATATATATGTAAACACCCTATTCTGGACTGTCCAGATTAGTTACTTACGGTCTTTGTTTCCCCAATGATGAATACGGTCAAGAACATTCCAAGGTTAGTGGTGTGTTTGAGCTTTGAGCGTTCCGAACCTCATTCAAGCCCTTCCTAGCACCATTTCAAACCTTTCAAGCCAGAACCAAATGGCCTCAACAAAACCTGACTTGCTTACGCCAGTACTATGTTGGTGTGCGCCAGTAAACTGTCATGTGTCGGTCATCGACCGTTGACTTAGTTCTTACCAGCGCCCGCAGGTCACATCTTGGCGTATTCTAGTCAAATCCAGTCAAAGCATCACTATTCAACCACGTGCTCGAGACTTCTGTGGTTGCTAAGTACACAGAATAGTCTTTTGATGATTGCCATCGGGTAGGGGATGTCCCCTTCTCTCCCACATCCCCTTTCAAGCCAAGTCCCATGCATTCAATGCATGGGAGGCCCCCTCCAAACTCAACCAGCCCCTAACCAACCTGGTTACTGCCCTCTCACTTAGTCCCTTGGCCTATATATACTCCCATCTCTCACTCTTGCAAAGGTTAACCACCAAAAAGACTCTAAGCCTTCTTGTCTTCTTTGCTTTCCTCTCATCCAACTCCATTGAAAAAGAAAGCAAAGAGGCATTCCCACACTTCTCACACACCCATTCTCTCATCATCCATCCCTCAAACATCAAGTTTAAGGCTCAAACCATTCATCAATCTCCAAACCAAAGGTATACCACCTTTGTTTAACTATCTGTTCTGACCCCTGAGGGGAACCAGTAAGGTCCAGGCTGGTAATCAATACCAGTTCTAGCATTAAAACTGGTAAAATAACAAAGATCGTATGGAGTGAACAATGGCGCACGCCAGTGCTGTCAAGCTGTACGCCAATCATGGCAGTATGTGCACTACTAGCGTGGGGATCATTGATCATCCCTTTCTTGCTTATGTTTTCCATTCATCACCTTACAACATGCTAATAACCAATTTACAGCTTTTTGTATTTAGAACTGTGTAGATGTAGCATTTCAATACCTACTTTAGTATGCTTTAGAAGGCCTCTGGGGTGTTTCTGGTCATGTTCCAAAACCCAGATGATGAAAAGCCAAGCACTGGATAGGAGGTAAAACTGGCGTACGGTCTCTTACGACTGGCGCACGACAGTTATGTCTGGGTCCAATGGCTGGCCCATGTATCTTAGCTCAATCTTGGCCTCTTGATATTTTCCCACTCTGTTTATGGGGTTTCCTGTCCATTTTCATGGCTTCAAGCCATTTCATCTGTCTATAATCTGTATATATGCTGCTATCAAACTATGTCGTTTGTCCTAAATGTGCACTGGTCCATTCCAGAGCCCAGAGGGTTGAGAGATAGGAGCTGTGGGTTTGGACCTACCGGCGCACGCCAGTCTTGTAATGGAGTACGTAAGTCATCTCTGTATGCAGTGGCCTGGCCAGTGCATACAGGTTTTCTCCTGCGTGCATCACACTGGATCAGTTTGTTCTAGTTTGTTTAAAACACCCACAGATCCTTGTTCTCAATCTATGTTTATTCATTGCTTCCATCAAACATCCATCATAAACATTTTGTCACATAATGCAACTTATTACAGTTTTAATCCCCTTTAACTGTTCCCTCGCCCTAACTGGCTAAAAAATGACGAATGAGAGAAAAATGAAAATGTTATAAAATGCCTAAGTAGAGACCGATCTCCGGATTGGGCGAGAGGGGTGCCATAAAACCCTTCCCCTCTCATAACTTGGTTCCCGAACCTCAGATATCGAAGGTGACGACGGACCAGTCTGTGCCGTTTCAAAATCAAACAAACGTGGTAAAACGTTTTATGTTCGGTTCCTTGGGTATTTCACCTCTAAAACCTGAGTGGCGACTCTGAATCGAAACATTTCGCCGCAATTTTCCAAAACAAAAGGGCCGCACCCAAATTTTTCATAAAATTTCCAGGGCGTGTGCCCACAATATATAGCAAAGTGCCTGCCTTGAGGATCAAGTTCGAAGGGAGAGCATGCTCCCAGCCCTATGCCAGATGATGTCACCGACCACCAGCCTCGTCTGCCCTAAGTGCCAAGAGGGATTCAGCCTTGAGCTTGTCGGGAGGGGCTCGGTCAGCTATACGGGGGCAAGGGTTTGACTCTGCGCATCCGTACGGACGACTGCCGAAAGTCGCACCTCTGCTCATGAGAGGACCTTTCCACTACCCGCACGCGACACTTGCATACTTTGCACCTTCTCTATTAGGGTAGCAACTTATTGTCTCAACTTTGCATCTCATGGTTTTGGTTGCCAAACTCATTCTCTTCACCGTTGTTCACCCAATAGCCTCTACCTCCTTTCCTACCTTTATCTATATGAGCCATTACAATCCCAACAATCAACTCCCAAACAAGCAAATCAACCCCAAATAATGAATACCCAGTTAACTCAAAACTCCAATAGCCACTAGTCACAGTCAATCAACACCGACAATTCCCCAAATAGCAACAATCCATAGTAAATAGCAACAAATCGCAATAACTTAGTGAAAATCACAGCAACAAATCACAACAATCTAGTGAAAATCGAACTTGAAGTTGCAGTACTGGGGCCAAACTCACTAGGTCGAACTCAAAAATTAGCATTTAAAACTCCAACAGATTGATGGTCCAAACACCTGATTTGAGTGTTGAAATAGGGTTTTGAAGGCCTAAAATACGATTTAAAGTGCCGAAATGATCTAATCGAGTGCTGAAACCATGATTGAGTTCGAAAAAGGACTATGTTGATCTCGATAATAAAAAACGAGTGCAAATTTAAACGCTGGGTGGAGTGGGAACAATGTCGAAGTGGACAGAAAAGAATGAATTGAATAGTCAATGAAGCATGGATACCGGTTAGGAAGCAGCTCATCCAAGTACAATCGATAGGCGTTCAAGTCACCCTTTCCTTCTTCACTCCTCGATACTCCTTTGACCAACGGAGGGCTCGAGGAAGTATCACGTTGCTGGGACACGATGTCGCGGGAGGGTACATGTCTAGTATCTCGTACATCCAAAGCTATAAAGTTCAAGGCTAGAATTAGCACAGGGTATACAAAGACTAATGAAAAGCTAATTGATAGCAAAGGAAAACTAAGGTTTTGAGCTATACCTGCCAAACTCGCCAGTAACCGCCGAGGCTCTTCCCCACTCCTCGAGAAAGAGACCCCATGAAGGCATAGCATGTCCCCAAAGCTGTACCACCCCAGTTAAAACTGGCTATCTCTCCAATGTTCCTTAACGCCGGTAGGAAAGAGAGGTGTACTCGATCGCGCCTATTAGGAAACAGAGACTCACCGAGCATGTACAACAAGAAGCATCCTGCCATCTACTCCTCCTGAACCTTATCCTCTGGAGGCTCCTTCCAAAAGTCTAGAAGTTGAGCATACGGAGCATCTCCCTTATTCGCCCTCAGCACGTATCCCAAGAGACGCCTCTGCAAACCCGGGTCTCTCCCTACCACAGCGTCGTAGGGGATAGGGTCACCTCTGACCCTCAGACCGGTAATCGCCGAGAAGTCCAAAGGCGTCACCGTCATCTCACCGAAAGTGAAGTGGAATGAATTTGTTGTATCCCACCACCTCTCGGCAAAAGCCTTCACCACTTGGTGATTGTTGCTAGCCCGTGTCAGGATACTGACAAACTTTCCAAAATTTGTCTCCCTCGCTGTCGCTTTCATTGCCTCCGGGAGCCTCTCCCAAAATTTTGGCACGTCAGCCGCACCATCGTAGCACGAGATCGTTTTTTCCTGTGGCAATTAGAAGATAGGATTCAATAAGCATGCACGATATTCAAAAGGAAGAAATTGAGAAATGTGGTACATTGTATTGAAAATGCAATAATTGAAATGTACCTCGGCTCGTTGCAAGGACAAGTGCTGTTGTGGGTCCCTCAGGACCAAGGTCTCGTCGTAGGTAGTCTTCTCTGGTCTGTAAGAGTCTAGCAGCGCAGGCACCACCATGTGCCGGAGAGGCCTATAACCTGCCTCGTCAAAAGCTTGGCAATTCCCAAGGATAGCTGTCGCCTCATCCACAACACTCCTCTGAGGGATCACCTCACCCTCAGCCTCGAGCTCGGCCTAAACCTCCCTCTCATGAGACTCGAGCAAAGCCTCCGCTAGCCCAGGCACTCCCCGTATTGTCTCTACCAAGTCTTTAAGGGACACCGCCTCTAAGTAGTCGCCCATTCCTATAGGCTGCGATGACCCTGCACCCACACCATTGCCTACAAAAATGGCCGGAGTCTCCCGCTCCTCCGTCGGCTCCTCTTTGACAATGGGGTCTTTCCCCAAGTCGGTCCGAGGCTGTCTCATGGGAGAGGCCTCCGTCTCCTCTGTTGCCCCCTCCGAACTACCACCGCTGAGGGCCTCCGTGGCCCTCTCCTCTAAACCACCCGCAACCTCCGATTGGCCTACAGCCTCGTCTTCACTCCTTGGCTCCATTGCACCCGAGCCCTCCATGCCTTGACCATCGCCGGCTACCCCTCCACTACAGTCGCCGTTGCCGCCCACCACGGTGGCTAAGGCCGTGGCCCCCTCAGCCATGGCTGTCGGAATTGAAACCTTGGGGGTTTTCGGAACCTCCCCGATCACCATGTCACCCTTTAAAGGGGCCAGGGGGGTGTAACCTCAACCCTTGGTGGTTGATCTCCATCGGGTACGTCAATATCGTCCATGTGAGAGAAAGGGTGATCTGGAGAGAGCAGAGAGAGAGCAGAGAAAGAGAGCAAAGAGAGAGAGAGAGTGACGAGAGAGAATGTCGAGAGAGAGAGAGACGAGAGAGAGCAGAGAGAGAGAGAGAGAATTCGAAAGGTGGGGCGTACTCTATACGCCTCACTCGTATATACCCCTCGAACTGGCTCGACTGGAATTGAATTTGGACCGGGTTCAAAACCCATACCGCCGCACGGCATTTCACTTAGGACGCACGGCATAATGATCTGGCATGCGGAATTCTTGATTCCTGAACCCTGTTCGAAGCTTATTTAGGTTTCTAAAAAATAACTTTTGGGCCCCATCCCTATTTAATGGTCTATTTTCCAAGACTCAAACAAGGTTTGGTATGCCGCGCACCATTGGATAGCCACGCATGGCATTATGGTTATTTCAACAGTTCGGATTCTGAGAAAGATTCTTGGCGTTCGAGACTGTGATGCATGATTTGTGTGATGTTTATACAAAAACGAAGAGGAAGTCACATGGATATAAGGAATGGGGACTTTCATTTCATTAACCGGGTTCATTACCTTCAAAAAAAAAAGAAAAAAAGAAGAGAAAATAAAAAACAAACAGAAAAAATCCTACTGCCCCTTTTCTTTTTCTTCATTGTCTTCAGTCACTCCCCTCACCAGATGTGTCGTTCGCTCCATCCGAATGGTCGTTAGAACCGTTTGGATTCCCCTCGGAATCCTCTGCGGTATCATCGGACTCGTGCTTCGGTGCGTACTCGGGGTCGTGCTTGTCTTCCTGCGCGTTGAAGGCCATGTCCCGAAGGTTGGAGACCGCCCGGCGAAGAGAGCAGATCGTGGAGATCAACCTCTCAATCTGTCGATTGCGTTCCTCGATCTCCTCACGATAAAAGACCATTTCGGCCTCCAGGGAAACCACCCGCGCCATGAGACTTTTATTCGTGTGGGCTACCACAGCCCCAAGTGGATCGGGGAGGTCCAAAAAATATGTTTTGATTTGAAACAATTGAAGAGTCGCCGCCCCGATTTAAGGTTCACCACCCGAGAAACCGTTTTGATTGAAAATGATTGTTTGAAACAACAAAGTATGCATGAGATATGAGAAATTAAAATGAAAAAGTACTTCAAAATGAAACAACACCACTGAAAGCACTCCTAAGCACTCAGTAGTGTTCCTGAGCGCCTAAAAGTGGTCCTGGGCCCATAGGAATGGTCTTAGGTCACCAACCAAGCCCTTAGAAGTGTTTTCGGGAGCCCAAAAATGGTCCTGTGCGCTCAAGACCACTCTTGAGCACTCAGGAGTTGTTTTAGGCCTCTTGTGGTAGTTCTGGCCCCTTGGAATGGTGTTGGACTCTCAAAAGTGGTCCTGGGTGCTCAGGAATGCACCTAGGAAACTAAAAAAGTTTAACCGAAAATCTTTTTGTGGTCTCTTGACTCTTGTTGTTAAACCAAGACCAAATGAACTCACAACCAGTATGAGGAACTCGTGTGAGCCCTTGATCTCCCTTAGAAGTAGGGAAAACAGAAAATAACTTGAAAAAAACAAGTTTTATACCTTTTCTTGGCTTGAGCTTGACTTATTGGATTGAATTGAAGGCTTGGAAATAGATGGAAAAAAAAACAATAGGAAACAGAGCCTTAGATGTATCTAAGACTGAAAATATTTTTTGTAATTTTCTTTGATTTTTCTTAGAAAAATATTTGAGAAAATGAAAGACTTTTAAAAAATATTTAAGAGGTAATGATTTGCAAATAAGGGGGATTTAGGGAGAGAATTTCATGGTCCATTGAATGCTAGCATAAAGGGGGTATTTATAGGGAGGGGAAAAACATGTTTGAATATTAAAAGAAAATGAAATGAAAAATGGTTTTGGGGGAAAAAATGCAATGATGATATTTCTGCTGGTCTTCTGAGACGTGCAGGTATGAACTGCAAGTTTGAATGGACTGAAAAAGTTTGAAAAGTCATGGTCAAAGGTCAAGCTCATCATAGGCTGTGATAGAGCTCCTGAGCGCTTAGGAGTAGTTCTGAGCACTCAAGAGTGATCCCAAGCGCTCAAAAGTGTCTGTCCAACTTCAGAAGGGCGCCATGGACACTCCCGAATTTGGTTTGAGGTGTTTTTTAAAGGCGTTGGAAAGCTCATTGAGTCCTCTTTCTAACCCAATTAGTTTCATTCAAACATATTTTACAAGCTGAAATGTGTGCCCATTTTACCCTTAGGGTGTTAGGAAAAAAGATGGTTTTGGTCTGTAAAAGTCCAAGAGGCATCGTTCAAGCTTTAGCCAAGTCCTGTTTTGATTCCATTTCATCATTAGGGAGCCTCAAGGCCAAAAATTAAGGATAAATAATGGTCCAAATTGGGGTGTCTACAATCTGCCATGAAACTTATTTTCCCAACCTGTTTTTGAGAAGTGTAGGAGGAGATGAAGAGATTGGAAAGAGTTTTTGATGGTGGTGCATAGATTGAGGCACCACCATCCTTATAAAGAGATGTTAGCCGTCGTAAGGGTACGCCTGTATTAATAGGCACCCTTGAACCAATCGACTGTCCTTAGAAATCGAAGGGTTGCATGGGAAGTTGAAACATTGCGTGGTACCATGCAGAGCCGCACAGCATTATGCTTTACAAGATTAAATCTTTTTTCTCGGAATTCGTTTAATCTGGCCACCGAAATCCCCCTCGGAAATGAAATATGCCGGCCATTTTGTGTTAAAAACCTATTAGAATGTTGTGAACTAATCAAGGGATTAATCTTGTCCTCCGGGACTCGCTGTAATGTTTCGCCGTATTCTCCATCCTCCAAGACTTGTCACATTTTCGTCCCCTGGGACTCGTCAAAATTTTTCATCCTTCGGGACTTGTCGAATTTTCATCCTCCAGGACTCGCCAAATTCTTTGTCCTCCAGGACTTGTCAAATTTTGCCTTTCGAGGGCTCGTCTCAAATCTCTCCTTTCAAAGGCTCATCTCAAAATTTTGCCTTTCAAAGGCTCATATCAAATTTCGCCTTTCGAGGGCTCGTCTCAAAATTTCACCCCCCTGAGGGCTTGTCTCAAATTTTCGCCTTTTAAGGGCTCTTCTCGTCTCGAATTTTCACCATTTGGGGGCTCATCTCATCTCGAATTTTTGCCCCCTAAGGGCTCGTCTTGCACTAATCTTACTACTTGCATTTGCTTCCAGTCCTCTGAGGATTTGTTTTCATGACACTTGGCACTACAGGCACTCAATCTTCTCAAGTTTATTGCATGATTTTGTAAATGGTCCTCCAAGACTCATTTGTACTTGCATTGTCCCAATCGAACTACGTTGGTCTAATCCCTACAAACGGGGCACGTAGGCAGCTCCACGAGTGTGACCACTGTCATCATTTACTGGCACTTTGGATTTCATGCGTTTTTGTTTCTATATAAAGACTTTAGAGCAACGGATTGGGATGCCTATTCTTTAAGCGTCTCTTGTACTAACCAATGGTATTCGAGTTCCGTTAAAGATGGACTACTGTAGACACCTCAATCCGAACCTCGGAGGTTCTTTAAACACCTCAATAATGAAATAAAGGAAACAATACCTTTGAGAGCTTGAATAAAGGATTCCCTCAACCCAAAGGCCCAAAACTGAAATCAAAATCCCAAAAGCCCGGAATTGAACCTTTAGTGTTCCACAGTATATCTCTACACTGCGTGGTATAATAAAATTTGTTACACTGTACGCCGTCATGAAGTAAACCGCACAGCATTTTAGGTAAAGTTCTGACTAGCTCAGGAAGCTGTCGGCTATGCTCACTTAAGCCACAGATACAAATTGGCTTAGCTGAAAAAACACTTCTAGCCCGCCCAGAAAATACCTCCCTCATTTGAATTCAAAATTCTTGGCTCTTGCCTATAAATACACCCCTCCACTCAAGAGAAAAGGGTCTCTAATCTCCTAACCTTTCTCTCTCTTCTTGCCTTTACACCTACTCTCCATTTCCAAGCTTTAAGAAGTGTTGTTCTAAAAAGATATTCTCTAGGCATTTTCCTTCTCAAAATGCTCCATTTTTCTCCTCACCATCAAAGTTAGTCTTTTACTCACTTTGAGACCTTACCAACCAAAACACCCAACAACCACTCACACCCACACTCATCCTTCCTCACCCGATCTTGTTGACACTCATCCATCTTCATCTGTCCTTATTCAAGATTAAGACCAACGTAAAAATCAAGTTTCCTTGGGCTAGGCCCTGTCCTGGTCCTTAAAGGAACTTTTATGTAGTCGAGCTTAACCCCTTTTGGTTAAAGACTGACTTAAAAACCATTTTTGAAAACAAAAACGGCCACTGTACTGGACATACCACGCCGCGTGGCATTCTGATGTGTCGCACGGCATTGTATGTTCAAGCGCATGGTCTTTTATTAGTTAATGTTTACTTGTTTAAACAGTCTAGATCATGACCATCCTTCATTAGGCCTGTTTGTATTGCTGAAATACTGTCATCAATACTTTTCAGAATAAGACCATACCTATAAGCCACGTTTTATGTCCAAAAGAGATTTTCTTGATCATCTCAAGTGATCAAATGCACTAAAAATTGTTTTTCGTTCATGGCTTGAAGCGATGGTACTTTTCCAAGATGGATTAGCAGTTGTGTATCTTCTAATATCTTTAAGGAACGACACATGGGATATATAACACACCGCGCACTGTTCTATGTATTGACGATAGTCTAATAGCAAAGCAAGTAAACCGCATGGCATACCATAAGGCCGTGCGCGGCATTATGGTAAGCCATGTGAGAATGGCTCTGATCTGGACAGTTTGTTGATTAGATATTTCGTTTCACAACATCGTACTCTTATCATTTCTGTACAGACAGCACCACGTGTACACCAATGTGATATATATCTTCCCATGACCCTTCCCCTTTTACTTGTTTGTTAAAGAGTTCCATTCTCCAAAAAATGTATGAAATTTTCCCCCTTTGAAAATGTTTAGTAGAGATTGGTTTTACCGGGCGAATAGGGTGCTTTTCAATAAAACCTTCTCCATTAGTAACGTAGCTCCGGAACCCAAAGTCTCGACGTTTTCGCTAGACCAAAAGCCTTTTTCAAACGAGTTCTCGATTTCTTGGATCATCTATCTCAAAAATTTGAGTGGTGACTCTTTGAGGGCACGCCGGGCGGGGAGCCCACACTTCCTCAATCCTCAACCGTACAATCAGATCCACCATGTTCATGTCTTTGCATTTGTACTTGAGATGTTTCTTGTACTCTTTCCAAAGTGGCAATAGTTTCCAAATGATGGATGCCACTTGGAATGACTAACTCAAAATCATCCCTTCTGCATGAATCTCATGTAGAATAACCTAAGTTCTTGGACTTGACTCATCACAGACTTGGAATTAACCATCTTATAATCTAAGAATCTGCCAGTAACAAATTTCTTCATTCCAACATCTTCGATCTAATATGTATTTTTTCTCCAAAGAAAACCAGAGTTCTTGGCAGTCTTGACCAAACAATACACGCCATACAGCTGTGGGCAGCATGCCTTTGAAAGGATTACGTTCCTTTCCAAAGCAAGGCCTATAATCGAGGGAGCGCGAGCGCGGATGACAATCACTCGAAATACAGAGTTGCCACTCGGATTTGAAGGTCCAACACCCAAAGAACCGTATTTCGAAGCACTTGCCGTGCTGTTTGACTTGAAAAAGTGAAAGAACCAGTCTGTTATAACCATATCTGAGTTCGGGAGCCAAGTTATAAGAGGGGAAGGGTTTTGTGGCACCTCTCTTGCCCAATCCAGAGATCGGTCTCTACTTAGGCATTTGCGAAAGATGTTTGTGATTCTGTTTGATTAATCAAAATCTTTAGCCATTTAGGGGCGGAGAATAGTTTAATGGGGATTAAAGTTATAACACAAATTGCAGGGTGTGATTGCATAACATGGATGCAAAAGCAATAAATAGGATAAAATCAGGTTCTATTCAGAAGAGCAAACCCATTGCACTTTTCCAAATTTGATGTGCGCAAGAAGGAACTTGCCTCACTGACCAAAGCCACTGCACGCGGTTCCAACCTGCGCGCGCCAAAATGCAACACGCGCGCGTGGATGTGCCTTTCTCACAGGCTCTGTTTTTATCCTCCTCTGGGTTCTGGAAGGACCAGTGCACACTCAGAACAAACCAAGCAATTGATAAGCAGTTTGATAGGCAGTTAATACACAGTTTATATGCTAAAAAGTCCTACAAATTAACAAAGCACCCCATAAATAGTGTGGGGGACAAAATAGAGGTCTAAGGCCAAGTTACCCATGCAAGGCCAGCCACTGGTCAGAGACAAATCAGCACGCGTGGGTAGTCCTTAAGCGCGCGGGTCTGATCCACTTAACCAGTGCTTGGTTTACATGTTTTTGTGTTCTGAGATATGTCTAGAATGACCCCAGTGGTACTCCATAGCAGCAGGTATGGATATTAACAAAAACTAAGTAGCTTTACAGTAAATTGGTTATTAGCATGCTTCAATAGTGATCTATACAAAGTAAAGCATAAAACAGTAAGACACAAATCTCCATGCTAATTTGCACGCGCAGCCACAGAGTAGTGCACGCGTACATTAGACTGATGCGCGCTGGTTCCTACTATGACAGTTTTTGAAACATTGCTAGTTTTAGGGCCAGGACGTGGTATTGATTACCAGCCTTGGCCCTGCTAGCCCCCCTTAAGGATCAAAATAGGAAAACAGCAGCTATGCTATACCTTTGGTTTTTGGGTTTGAAAGAGTGCTTGAGCTTTGTGGTTTGTTTGAGGTGTTTGATTGAGTGTTTTAAGGATCAAGAACAAGCTATGTTCTTGAATACCTATGTATCTCTTTGGCTTGCAAAGAAGATACAATGTTTGTAGCTAAAATGGTGATTCAAGGTGTGAGAATTTGTAACCTTTTTTTCCTTAACCTTTCTAACCCAAGATGTATGAATTTTTTGAACCCTTTAAAAGATGAACAAAGAGGGGTATTTATAGGGCAAGACCCTTCCATCGATGGAAACATTCTAGAAACCCTCCATTAATGGAAACATTTCGGAAATGTAAAGTTAAATATCGGTTGCAACTTTAACCAACGAGCACGGATTATGGACACGCGCACGCAGGTCTAAATGATCACGTTCTGGTTAACAGTCAATCACGACCATTTGACCAACACCTGGCACTTTGAACCGCGCGCGCTGGTTCTCAACTAGCGCGTGCCAGTAGGGTTTTGGAAAGTTTATGGGTTAGGTTAGGTTCAAAAAGGGGTGTCAAACACTCGACATTCCTGGGATGTTCTTGATCTATTTCATCATCGGGGAATCAATAACTGAAAGTAAACTAATCTGGAAGTCCAGATTGAGGTGTCTACAACAGCGCAATGTCCAGTCCATGCATTGAGGATGTAGTTCCTGCACACAAAATAAAAGTTCTTCCAATCATTATAAGCTTTATGGTCTTGGGCGTCCGTCTCATTCTCCCCAACAATAGGAGGTTCTTCAATCAGGAACTGGGCCAGTCGGAGAGTCTTAAGATAGAACATCTTTTGTTGCCACATTTTGAACTCAGTTACGCGGAACTTTTCTAGCCCCTTTGCATGGTTCACACACTACAAGAAAAATAAAAATTGGTGATGAAATTTAATTTCGTCACAAAATGAGTATATTTGGCAACGAAAAAATAAATTCGTCACTGTTTTGACAATTTCCGTGATGAAATAATTTCATCACCAATTATACCTGTTTAGCGATGAAAAAAATATTTTTGTCATCAAATGTAACCATTTGGCAACAAAATACATTTTTCGTCGCCGAAAACTTAAAAAAGGTGACAATTATTTTTCGTCACCAAAAATAATCATTTTGTGACAAAAAATATATTTCATCGCTAAATGAGACAAATTTAGTAACAAAAGATTTTTTGGGAAAATTTTAAAATAGCACCTGATCTTTTACACAAATCATATATAGGCACCTAACCTTTTAATATTATAAAAAAAAACACCTGATCTATTTAAAAACTTAGCAATTTTTCACCTGCCGTTAACTTTTCATCCAAAAACAGACGGAAATGCTGAAATAGCCTACACTTGGCCATTTGGAGGGAAACCAATATACATTTGGGGAAAAAAAATATTACTTTACTTATTTCTCCTGCCAAAACCCACCTGTGTGGCCATGGAGTTCCAATAACAACTATTTTTATTTTTTCTATAACTTTTACTTTTATTTTTCTTTTCTTTTTTTCGCATTTGTTAGTTTTGCGCCAACCTTTTGTAACTTATTAATTCGTCTCGACAAGACGAATCAGAAAAGTATATATATTTTTTATTTTTACACAAATATTTTAGAAAATAACTATTTTTAAGTGTAAAAAATTGACTATTTCCCCAAATATTTGGGTAATTATATATTTTTTTTTACTTTTTTGATTTGTCTTGACGAGACGAATCAGAAAACAAAAAAAGTGAGGCGCAAAACTAAGAAACACGAAAAAAATGCAAATAAGAACAAAATTAAAAGTTACAGAAAAAGTTAAGTGGAATGAGGATGTCCCAAAATTCTCAAACATCTCTTTCTTCTCCTTCATTTGCCTCATACTATCTTAAGTTCTACCGAAAAAAATGGCACACAAACATTATCCTCAAAATGTGTAGTAACCAGTTCAACAAAAATAAACAGTTATAATGACTAAGATGAAGTACTCTTTTAAGCATTACTCCCATAAAAAACCATTGGAACTCCATGGCCTCACAGGTGGGTTTTGGTAGGAGAAATCAGTAGAGTAATGTATTTTTACCCCAAAATGTATATTGGTTTTCCTCTAAATGGCCAGATGTTGGTCATTTTAGCATTTTCGTCTGTTTTTGGATGAAAAGTTAACGGCGGGTGGAAAATTGATAGGTTTTTAATTAGGTCAGGTGTTTTTTTGATAATATTAAAAAGTCAGGTGCCTATGCGTGATTTGTGTGAAAGTTCAGGTGCTATTTTTAAATTTTTCCTATTTTTTTGGTCACCAAATGCTTAACTTTGGTGACGAAAAAAAATTGTCACCATTTTAATGCTTTCAGCGATGAAAATGAGTACCTTTCGTGACGAAATTTATGAATTGCGCTTTGTCACTAAATATATTTTGGACATAACTCTTTACTACAAACTCCGATTGAGATAATTCAAATTGGATTTGAACAATAACTCAATTGCCTACAACTTTCATGTTTATCAAAATTGCTAATTTTAAAATTTTAATATTTAAAGGTTCAAAATTACATTCAAAATATATTTTCATGTTAAACATATAGTTATATATTAGATATTTCTAATATTTATTGAAAAGTGTGTGTAGTGCAGTTGGTTGGAACTTGTGCAAAAAATTCAAGAGACTCGGGTTCGAAACCCTGTAGGAGCAAGAAAGAAGGATTTTTTTCCCATATGAAAACGTCTTTTGCAACGAAAAATTTCGTCACTGATTTGTTATATTGGTGACGAAAATTT
Organism: Rhododendron kiyosumense; assembly: GCA_019656275.1. Classification (NCBI taxonomy): domain Eukaryota; kingdom Viridiplantae; phylum Streptophyta; class Magnoliopsida; order Ericales; family Ericaceae; genus Rhododendron; species Rhododendron kiyosumense. Next base: position 184,411 of record BPLS01000441.1, read on the forward strand.
TCATTGCTAAAAGAAATAATTGATGGCAAAAAATTTCATCATCAAAAAGCACAATAAGCGAGGAAAAAAAATTTCGTCATCAATTATTCACTTTTTGGTGACAAAATATTTCGTCATTAAAAGGCACTATAGGTGACGAAAAATAGATTTCGTCACCAGAAAGGAATTCTCGACAACATTAGTTGACAAATTTTTTTTCGTCACCTATACTATTTGTGACGAAAAACGTGCAATTTGTAACGATTTTCATTCGTCACCCAATGTAATTTTTCTTGTAGTGACAGGCGACATGGCGGGAACTGAAGCCACAACAACAGTAGGGGTTACAGGAGGGTTAAACCCAGAAGTTTTTCCAGTTTTTTTCACAGTTTCAGTAGTCATTTCTGTTCCACAAACAGAAGATTGACACAGAATAAGTTATCAAAATTACGAAACAATAATAAATCCAGTAAACACAAACACCAGTACGTACAATATTGATCACGTACTGATCACTAAAGTACAAACACACACTACTGTCAAATTTGGATAATACACAAAACTGTGATAGTAAAATGTACCACACAGTTTATTCAATATACTGGTTTACTACAAACTGTGATGGAAAACCAAAATTCAGTAGATATATAAAAATGAATTTGCCTTAGACTACTAAGCAATCAAGCATTAAGCATCTAATCCGCTGATATCTCAAAAACCGAGGCAATTAAAATGAATCTACACTAACTAATCATTAGTAACTTCAGAATGTTAAACCCAGTGTGTAGCCAAATTGAATTTGACTACGGTTTATAGAAAATCAATTATCAATGGTTCCAAATGCAAAGTAAACGAACACTATCCTGAATCGAGAACTAAATGAATTTAGAAATCAGATTATAATCTTACCGATTGAACAAAACTCTTGTACAATCAGATTCACGTTAAATCAAATACACAATTTTGGTACTCGGTATGCAATATTTCCAGACATTAAAAAAAAACGAATTCCAAAACAAAAAGAACTTGAATTTGCTTTAAGGCAATTGGAAAAACGGGATTCGTTTATCACCGGAAATATGCAACATACCAAAAATAAACAAGAAACTTACTGAACCAATTTCAAACGTCCGGAAATTGGCAATCGAGACTAGTATATATTTTTATGAATAATACTATATCCTTAAAGTAAATTTGTCCCCCACACCGGTGCTCTTGGGTTTGTTAAACGTTTGCCTTTTAGGATTATTATCCGATTTTTGAAGAACGGAAATAGCATTACAATCTGTTCAATGAGCGAACACAAACTTGTGCAGTACTCTCTCTCAGGCTCAGTATGAATGCAATATATGTGCTCTGTAATTTTTCCGGTATCGAAAAAGAATGCACTTAAATCCTATAAATACTGCCAAACATGACTATTCGGAAAGAAGGGAACTCCTCAGAAAATCCATAACAGTAAAGTTGCGACTGTTATTAAAAGAACACACCTCTTGGGATAAATCGGTTGATAATGGCAGCCATTAGGAAAGACACGTTTCCCACTTGGATGTAATACCACTTGGACAGCCACCCCTCTTTACTATTTGGAACACATAATTTTGAATCAAAACTATTTTCCGTAAATAGAATATATATTTAATGGGTCAAGCCCAATTATCCTAGTCACACCAAAGATGGTGAGGGATCCCGCATTTTATTAAAATGCGGGACTCCCCTTCCCAATTGAATTTCGATGATCCGAGCTGTTCAAAGTCATTCGAACGTGATTTTAAGGGTCACCGTGTGAAATTAGCAAAAAAAATGACCAAGAAAGGCTTCATCCGAGCAGTTTTCATTGAACGGTTCCAAAAAAAATGCTCGGATGAAGCCCTTTCCGGTCATTTTTTTTGTTAATTTCTGGCGGAGACCCTCAAAATCACGTTTTGCACACATTGAACGGTTCGGATTTTCAAAATTTGATCGCGAAATGAGAGTCCCGCATTTTAACAAAATAAGGGATCTCTCACTTGATTCGTGGTGTATATATATATTCTTAGTTTCCCACATTATAATAACGTCAGTCCTTCCCAACTTCAACCAAATATCATGTGATTATTTTGAAGACAATTTTAATTCAATCCAAAATGATTTTTAATTTAATAATTAAAATTTCATTTTTTGCAACACGTTTTGGGAAAACAATGATGTTGCGTCTCACACGCCATGTGGAATTTACCTTGTGCATGGATCTATTTATAGAGATCTCGCATACAGTAGCTAGCTTCATTTCAAGAGCACACAAGAAACAATAACAACAACATCAATATCAGCACCATCATCATTAGACGGGAAGATGGATGGAGGAGACATGACCACCGCCACCACCCACAATCCTTCAGCAATATCATCACCATCGTCATTAGACGGGATGATGGGTGGAGGAGACATGACCACCGCCACCACCAACAATCCCTCATCGTCGTTATGTCTTTCTTCTGATCAGCTTAACAGTGTAGCACTTGCACCAAGTTTAACCGAACTCCTAGATGTTTCGAATGCAATGCAAAGGTATGTGTCCAGAAAAAGAAATGTTTATCAAAGTTTTATTCGTAGTTTTCTTTTAATATATTTTTATTTTCCTTCTGCCATTCTAGTCTAATAGAAATTCATGTTTGTTGTTGTTCAAAAAAATAGACAAGAAAAAAATAAATTCATGTTTGTTCTTTATCTCCATATTCCCCATACGTGATGAAAATTTTAGAAGGATTACCAGAATCTTGAGAGAGAGAGAGAGAGAGAGTAACCAAAAGTTGGAATCGTATAGCCAGAAGGAAATTTTCTTATTTCCGGGTACAACAAATTAAGCTCAGCCCAAAGAAACTCAAAATCTACCCTAAACAGAAATTTCGCCGCCCACGTTATATTCAAAACTTTTGAACTGACTTTTTCAAGAAGATCATCAAACGGATCCTTTTCCATGATCCCAGTGAAAATTTCTTATTTCCATGATAAGGGAATGTTTTTTTATCAGTGATTTTGTTTTTTTTTACATCAACATACTAGCAAAACAAAAGCCACAAGACATCCTTTGAGACTAATGAAGCTAGCTAGAAAAGGAAAGATTTTCAAGGAAGGATTGGAACATAAAATTAATAAAGACAAAAGAGGTTTCAAGGATAAATCCAAAAGCTCCATAGCTAGATTCTGGTAGACACAAAAAATAGGAAAACTAGCTTCCACGGTTCCACCAATGTTTCTCTTTTCTTTTTTTTTTTATTGGCAATAAAATTTTATTAATACTCGACAAAGGATACATTGAGGCAGCCGAAATCTAGATGCAAGGAAAATCTTGAATCACAGAAATGGCCAAAAGAAAGAAAGAAGGAAAAAAAAAAATACATCCAACAAAATATTGAATGAAGCCACAAGATCTGTGGAAACATCCATACACCAAACCAAACCATGACAGTAGGCCTTGCAAGACTGGCCCCTTGAAAGAAGAATGATCAAGTAGAACCAGAGAGGCAGCAAAATCACATTCCACCAATGTTTCTAGCTAGTAATTTTACACAATTGACTTTTCGGTCTTTTATCGTCAAATTTTTGTTATATTTGCATCAAGTTTTTGGAGTTAATCATTCTTATGAACGTTGAAATATTTAGGAAGTGTAAATAATTTATCAAAATAAAGAGCAGTTTTAATCTTTTTTTTCATCTTTCCTGAGTATTAGTAATTTCGGTCGAAACTTCTTGATTATAATTCACGTCAAGGCGGAGGGTTAATCTTTAAAAAAATGTCGAAGAACCTAAAAAAAATTAGTAATGAGAAAAAATACCAATTGTTTGTAAGGAATAATTAGTTTAGAGCAAATTCACCCTAAAACAGGTAGGACTTCCATTTGTTTAATCCAGATTAATATCCCTTGTTGTGCAGCAATTTTGAATCCGGTGAGACATCTGAATTTGGTTCACTTCCACTGGTGACATTCTCTGATGGTAATTCACTAACAACTTGTGAAGCCTTTGAAATGAGGAGTTCTAACGGGCTGGTTGGGGTACGTTGCTTTCATATTGCTGCAATACTAACGTTTTTTTTTTTTTAATACATTAAAGCTTTTCTTTTCTTTTTTTTGGTAAATGATGCATTTTATAGCCAACCAAACAAGAATCTTAGGGGAGAACCCCTTATACAAATAACTTTACAAAGAGAACCTACTACAAACTACTAGAATCAAACTAGCAAACTAGAAGAAATGTGCCAAAGATCACATAATCTTTGGTTCTCTACAGTTAACTATTTTTAGCAAGTGAATTAGCTTTCATTATTTGCGATTGTTCTAATTTATCAAAACTATTCAAACTTTGAATTTGTCTTACATGATGAATTAGAAGAACAAAAAAAAAATGGGCCGAGCTTGAAAAAATATAGAAAAGACAAGAATAATTTTAAAAAATGTCTATTTTGAACTTTTTTTTGCCTTAGTGAATTTTTTTCGTGGGTCAAAATTTTGTGTAATTTTTAAAATTCATTCATAAAAAAGTTAAGTACTACTCCCTTTGTCCCTTATTTAGTGTCCAGTATTCCATTTTGAGTTGTCCCTTAATCAGTGTCCATTTTGTAAAATTAGGGGGTAAGAGTTAGTGCATTGTCTATTTTGTCCCTAAAAGTATATTTCATTTTTAAAAGTTAGTGAGTAAAACTGTAAGGATGATAGGTAAATAAGGAAAGTGGAGAAAAAAATTGATGTGAAATGTGTAATGATGATATTTTTTTAATAAGTTGAAGTTACGAAGCAAGATACTTGAAAAGGAACAGAGGGAGTAGTAAGTATTATCGAAGTATATATGAATATGAAATGCAATTCCTGGCTTTGTCTCAATTGATCATTGGTAATGTGATTGTGCATACCACTATAAAGTTGCAATAGATTATGGAAATTGATATACACACTTCTTTTTTGTTTTTGGTTTTTATCCACACTCCCATTTTTATTTATTAGTGTTGAAAGTGTATGTACTTTTTTTTTTGTTGCTAAAAAATAAGAAAGAAAGTGTCAATATCAATACCCTAGATTATACCCAACAAACATGATCCCATGAAAATATCGTTATTATCAAAATGAGATCTCCAAATCTATATATTATTTGTGTCAAAACCTTCTTTCTATCTCATGATTAGCATGATTAGAGACTCGTCGAATAATACAAAAAGTTTTAGATTGTGGACAAAAGAGAAGCGCTGAATTAGTCTGTTAAAGATGGAGGAGAGATTAGAGTGATGTAGAAGTAATAGAGACACGGGTATATTCTTTAAAAATATAATGGGAAAACGCAAAATTACTTATATAACATCCCACATCAGGGAGTTATGAAAGTCTTGAGTAGTATAGCTGACCAATTATTATTAATTTGAGGTTAATCTTTTGAGCTGTGTAGTTAGGCTAAGGATAAGCAGGTTAGTTGGTGTGAGTTGTTACAACTTATGTCTAAACTTTTTATTATTTTTTTTTGGAATAAGTATGATATTGTTGCCAAATCTTTTCTTGATCAGCTTCCATACTTTTCTAAAAAAGAAATATTTTCCCCATTTTGACACGAAACTACCAAATTTTCCTCAAAACATAACCCATCTAAACGACCATAAATTAAACAAGACTTTCAACAACTCAAAGATAAAACCAAAGAGATAAAACTGGGGTCCATAGGTAACTTGTAGCTTTTGCTACGATTTTTTAAGTTAATTGGTTTCTTGAAGGATGAGTACTCAATTTGCTATATATACGTACAGTCGATCAATTGCATAGGTCACATATACGTTCAAATTTTAGTAATACTTCATTATAATATTCAAGGGGCCACCGGCCACCAGTTCCAGTCTCCACCGGAGGTTTGCATGATCATAACTTCCAGCTGGTTCCCAGATCAGTCTTTATCAGACCCAGTTGGGCTAGACGGAAAGTACCATATATGCTATCCACGAAAAGACAAACTCATTAATATATAGCATAATGGTGAAATATATCTACGTCAATAATTTACAACTGAAAACGAGTCGTCGTCTTCTTTTTTTTCTTGGCTCGTCTATCGGAACTACATTTTGAGGCTTGAAAGTAATCCTTTTAGTCATCACTTTTGGCAATTTATATAGGGAACTGATTTTCGCGCTCCAAGATTTACTGCAGGCGCTCCACCTTTTTTTTTTTTATATTGTGATGTTGCTGGCAACATCAGTGTATATTTTGTTTTTACACTGTCACAGTGTAAAAACAAAAAGGTAGAGCGTCTGCAGTAAATCTTGGAGCGCGAATATCAATTCCCTTTATATATTGAAATTTCTACTGCTAGTTATGTGACAGCACAAAACTGTCACAATGTAAAAACAAAAAGGTGAAGCGTCTGCAGTAAATCTTGGAGCGCGAATATCAATTCCCTTTATATATTGAAATTTCTACCGCTAGTTATGTGACAGCACAAAAAACGTTACAACTAACATTGTTGTGTTGTAATGACCCATGTTGGGTTGCAGCTTTTAGAATTGGCTTTATATATAATTCGACCACTGGGTTTATTTTTATTTTTTTCCCATTCGAAATTTAAGGCTCTTTGTTTATCAAAAAAAATAAAAATTTAAGGCTCTTTTTTCCTTTCATGAAACTGTAGGACTGTAAAGCTGTGATAGCATAACCATAAAATTCAATTGGAGAGAATGCAAATTGTTTTCACATACCCAATCCTATAAAATAAATTGCACACATCATTGTTTACTTATATATATACTAGTGGATGCCCGCGCCTGAAGGCACGGTGCAACTCATTATAAGTGCAGTCTAAATAAAATATCAAACCCCACTTTTATTAGAGACTTCTGGCACAAACCTCATGGACAACACCATCACAGAGAGGGAATCAGTGAGGGAGTTAGAGAAATCGAGAATAAACCTCACGGATAACACCGCCGCTTAAGCTATGCATACTCCGCCAAAGGTAAATCAACGTAGAGAGATGTCGTGAAACTTGTCTGCTTCTAACGTAGAGAGAATTTGGGGAAAAAATGGTAATGATATAACCTTTACATAAGAGTTATCAACCCTCCTCTAATTGAACAATAAACACTTACAATGAAAATGCTTTCCTACCATCAGTAGAGCGCCTTTGAAGCTAAAAAGAAAAAGAAACGAAACTCAAAATTAGAACAAACTGTGAGATGAATAATGATATCAACCGAACATAAGATTCAACAAATAAATAAGTCGAAGATGTTATAGATAGAACAGTAGTTATTCATTCGGAGTGCTGGTCTGCGGATCCAGTGTGGAATTAATACCCAACATTGGTAAACACAGACGAGTAAATGAGAGAGGAATGCTCTGAGTAAATACTTTGGTCAATATGAAATCAATTATTATAGATGCTCAAATCATGAAATCAATTAATTATGGCATTTCTTTGACCAATAAAATTTGAACCTAAACTTATTTAAGAAGTCTAAATTGAAATTTCCTTATTACGTACTCTATAATGTAGATGCCCGAATCATGGAATCAATTATGGTATTTCTTTGGCCAATAAAATTTGAACTTAAACTTATTTAGGAAATCATATAGGATATATATAAAATTAATACTGAATTGGGTTTAGGAAAAGGAAACAAATTAAATCAAAATCAATTGGAAAAGAAAGGGGCATATGTTTAGTTTCTCCCATATGAGAGAACTGTATGTGTAAACTTAAAAGGAAATCCTCTTTAATGCTAGCAAAATGTTTACATTATTGTAGGTTTATATATTAGAAAATATTCATTTAATCTGACGACTACAAAGTTAACATGAAGCATGATCAAACGGTTGTAGAGGCTGTTCTGTTTGTATGCATAGACATTTTGGTTAAAAACTGTTCTGTTTTAATATATATATATATAATATAGAAATTTTCAAGTAAGGATCTTCAAATAAGGACCTTAAATGCGGACCTCATCATTTCTCACCTTTCCCGATCTGATTTTGATAATCCGAGCCACTCAATATATTCAAAACGTGATTTTAAGGGTAACCACGAGAAATCGGCAAAAAAAATGACCAGGAAGGGCTTGATTTGAGCAGTTTTTATTTGAACCGTTAGATAAAAAACAAACAAAAAACTGCTCGGATGAAGCCCTTCTCGGTCTTTTTTTTTGCTGATTTCTCGCGAATATCCATAAAATCATGTTCTGAACACATTGAGCGGCTTGGATCATCGAAATTCGATCAGAAAAGGGAGGTTCGCATTTTATTAAAATAAGGTAGTTCTTATAAGAAGGGGATTCATATATATATATATATATATATATATATATA
>BPLS01000441.1:192804-211961 GCA_019656275.1 Rhododendron kiyosumense
ATATATATATATATATATAGGGTGAATCTAATAAGGACGTCCTTATTTTTGTTATTTGTAGACGTTACTGGTAGTTGTTGGATCGTGATTTCAATATAATAGTCTAGATTTTAATGAAATTTTTTCGGGGATAAGTTAATTGTGACCAATCATAAACCATCCGCAGATCCAGACCATTGAAATCATGATCCAACGGCTGACAACTGAAGTCCGCAAATAATGAAAATAAGAACGCCCTCATTAGAAGCGCCCTGTATGTATGTGTGTGTGTGTGTGTGTATATATATAGTCTGGTTCCCATAAGGGATCCTGCACGACCTTACCATGCAGGACTCCTCTTTCCCGATCGAATTGCGACGATCTAAGCCGGTCAAAGTGATCAGAACGTGATTTTAAAGATACTCGCGAGAAATCAGCCAAAAAAAATGATCGGGAAAGGCTTGATCCGAACAGTTTTTTATTGAACGGTTCAGTAAAAAACTACTTTGATAAAGCCCTTCCTAATCATTTTTTTTGCTGATTTCTCGAAAGTACCTTTAAAATCACGTTCTGAACACATTGAGCGGCTCGGATCGTTGCAATTCGCTCGGGAAAGGGGAGTCCCACACAGTAAGGCCGTGCGGGAAACCTCATTAGATCCGTGGTGTGTGTGTGTCTAGATATATATATCTTTGGGTATATTAGTGTTCATAACATTTGATGCTTTAAGTATTCTGTTTTTCGTGAAGACTCTGGGACTTTAATTTGGTTAAAAATTTAAATTGCCTTCAAATTCAATTGGGGTGCAATAAAATATTAGAGTTGGATTTCAAAGCAATTTAGTTTTATACGAAACAAGCTATGCACATTGATATAGCCAACGATCTCATTGAACAATGATCTACACGTGCAACTTATTTTATATGTATACAAAATATTTTGCATTCATCACATTTACACCCAAATGTTTCTCATTGGTCGTAAATGGTAAATAATTAATACACTTATGAGAGACTTTGGATATACATGGACAAAAAAGAACTTATATATGTATGTTAATTTGTCGATTTTAGAAAGTAACTACTATTAAATACAGTAACAAGAGTGAATATTACGGTGAAGCTAGTGGTGGGAGAGATGAAAGAGAGAGAGAGGAGAGTACAGATATAAGGTTATTGAAGGCTAAAATTGGTATTTTAAAAAATTTGAGGGACGATGTCATTAGAATTCTGTAGCTGACTCAACGGTCCAGTAACAAATGAGGCTATCTCTGATAAATGCATACCTTTGGTGGAGGGGAATTTGAGTCATAATGCAAACCTCAGGGCCGAGGTGTTGGTGAAAATTATCCTATGTATCGTGTTTTCTGAAAATCTATTCCAGGAATATTTTGATTAATTAAATATTTATCCTAATCAGTTATACCACGTAAGTTTTCATCCAACCACTTTTCGGACTTATGTTTTCATCCTCTTTGTATGTGTATATATATATATAATTTAATGGGATTGGATTAAATTATTTTTCTAATTTAGAAGGATAAGATTGTTTTCCTAATTTAGGGGGATTTGATGTATCTATATCTATATAGACACAATGGAAACCAAAACCCACTGATAACCAAATCTATACATATATTGCTTTTTCACATTCAAAATCATAGAAATCATTACTCTTCTCGTTTCAAAATGTTTGTTTGATACGTAAAACGAGAATTTAAAAATGATACTACCTCCGTCCCTTATTTAGAGTCACGTATTCCATTTTGGGTTGTCCCTTAATAATTGTCCATTTTGTAAAGTTAATGGGTAAAAGTTGCTGCATTGTCTATTTTGTCCCTAAAAGTATATTCCATTTTGAAAAGTTAGTGACTAAGAGTGTAATGATGATGGGTAAGTAGGGAAAGTAGAGGAAAAAGTTAATGTGAAGGTATAATTATGATGTTTTTTTAATAAGTTGGAATTACGAAACGAGACACTTAAAAAGGAGCAGAGGGAGTATCTAACATGTTCGGTACAGAGAGACTTAAGAGCAAGTTTACCAATTGTTAGGTAAAAATGCTAGTAAACAGTGCAATTTCTTCATTTTACCTACTCACATCTCTTTCACCACCACATCAATACTATTTATTTTACCTATTCTTTATTAAAATATCATTCTTTTTCATTTTCTCTTTTCTTTTCTGGTTCTTCTTCCTCCCACTTTGGGTTTGAAGCCCTAGAATATGCGTAGGAAGCCCTGGATAATACCACACCAGATCTGGAGTTTTGGAATCAAACAGCGAACAAAAGTTCCCCCTACTTGAGAGGAACCACAAAGTTATACACAGGCTTCATACGATACTTTATACATATATATATATATATATATACACACACACACACACATACATAAACACGCATGAATATATATGGACGAACCTATTTTTCATCTTCTCAGAAATTTTTTCTCCACACATGTTGACTGGTCTTGCCGGAAATTGGGCGATGTCTTGGTCGGCGAGATCGAAGTCAATCGTTCCAAATCCAAGCCTTTCCTCATTCCTTCCAAACCCATTTCTTCCTTCGTTGGAGAGAGAGTGAGAGAAGAAAAAGAATAAACTATGAGAACCGGGTGAACAGTTCTAAGGTAGAAGAAGCGAAGAACTGTTCACAAAGGTACTCTACCGGATTGTTTACCTACGCTGTTGCAGCTGAAGATTTCTCCATTTGGTTAGGTAAAATAGGTTTTTCGCCTCTTTTGCTCTGCTGGTAAACTTGCTCTAAAACCCACGTTACAAATAAAACAGATTACAACTTTGCAACTCACTCTCGCACTTCTCACACACAATTCACGGTGGGAGAGACCCCCCAGTATGGGAGGGCTCCAATGTCTATCCTCTCCTGCTCTCTTCTCTCTCTTTTTACCCACATCTTTTACACAGCACATACACACATCCATAGCTAACTAGGACCGTCCTACAGCCACCGACCATGGTTAGGCTGATTCAGCACCGACCACCGTGCAGGATCCGCTTCGGGTTATTGATTCGTAGAAAAGTAAAAAAAAAAATTACTTTTATCCAAGTATTTTGAGAATTAACCACTTTTTAGGTTATTTCTCAAAATACTTGGATAAAAGTAAAAAAAAAAAAATTTTACTTTTCCGATTTCTCTCATCGAAACAAATCAATAACTCACAAAAATTTGGCCCAAAACTAACAAATTCAAATAAAGACAATTTTTAAATTTAAATTAAATTCATAAGAACGCAGCCTGAATTAGTTAGGATTCCTTCTGACGCGTGTGTCATATGCTGATCTAGTTAGTTAGATGAGGTAATGATGTATAAAATCTTTGTACATAAACTGCTTGTAGTTTTTGGTAACAAATATAATTGTGAATTACATGTTCTACTCGACTATGGTGAAATGCTGAAAACATCTCACTACTATGTCGTTGATTTTTTTCATTTACGTGAAAGATATTGAAAATTGGGAAATACAGTAATCGAGGCAGTACATTTTTCAAATATATTTCAGTACATGTTTACGGAAATTTATATAAGCAGCTTTCTTGAATTCATCAATGCTAGCGACTACCAATTAATGTGTTTCTTTTTTTGAGCAACTATTATATATTAACTGTATCTGATGGGGGTCTAATATGCATGTAGGCATTGGTCATGGAGATAATAACGACTGTTGGTCCTATTATTTGGGAAGCTTTGATGAGCAATGAAAAGATTCTGAACTTCTTAGAGACAGGTTTATCTCTTATTCAAATCAAACATATATATGAAGCTCTCATTTATAACCTCATGTGTTTGTTTTTATCTGATGATCAGTAATAGGATTATATTCTAACATCCATTCAAAGGATGTAGGATCCAACAGATGTAGAATAATAGGTAAAAAATACATTAATATCTGAAAAAGGTGTATTGATATTTGTGAAAGTATATTACTATCCATGAAATTTGTATTGATATCCGAACTTGTTTGAAATTATCTGTATATTATCCTCCGTCCAATTAAGGAAAAAGAAACCAAAAAAGGCTAGATAACTGGAAAGCCAACCACTTCCGCTTGCTTCTTCCGTTGCATACCCGTTCTCTAGTCGAGCTATGACAAGCAGAGTTCGAGCCAAGGCTTTTAGTTTTGAATCGTGTTTCAGCTCAAAATTTATAGCTCGTCCCAAGTTTAAGCCAAGCTCATGCTCGGCTTGGCTTGCTTACTGTGGGCACACGCCCTTGAAAAATCCAGATGCAGCACCCCTTTCTATTAGGAAAAGCGCTACAAAACGCTTACATTTCAAAGTCGCTACTCAGATTTTAGCGGAATACACCCAAAGAACCGAATTTGTAATGTTTTCTACGTTTTGATTTGGAAAAGGTTTTGTAGACTGGACCGTCGTCACCTTCAATATCTGAGATTCGGGAGTCAAGTTACGAGAGGGGAAAGGTTTTAAGGCACCCCTCTCGTCCAATCCGGAGATCGGTCTTTACTCGGGCATTTTGTAAAACGTTTGCATTTTTCTCTTTTTAATCATTTTTAGCCAATTAAAACGGGGGAATAGTTAATAGAGAATAAAACTATAATAAGTTGGTAGGATGCGATAATATGGCATGCTCGCACTATTGAATGCTTTGTTTGGATTGGAATTTGAAATTTTTTTTGAAAAATAGTAGGGGTAATAAGTGGAGAGAAATAGAAAGAGAAATGTTAAAAATAAGAGGAATCTAGGGGGAATTTTTTGGAAAATTCTTTTTAAGTTCCAAAGAGAACAAGGCAGAAATGATTAGTAATAGATTGAGAACAAGCACTTGTGGGAATTTAAACAAACTGGATTATGCTGCTCCGGGGTGATGTGCGCAGTAATTAACCAGCATACACTGACTAAGTCACTGCATACTAGTTGTACCTACATATGCCCCTAATTGACTAGTGTGCGCCAGTGAACTTAAACCTACAACTCTTATTCTCAATCCTTTAGGCTCTGAAAGTAAGCAGTGCACACTTAGGACAAATCAGGCAGTTGATACAACAGTTAATATATAGTTACAAACAGCATAAATGGGCTTTAGAGCCACCAAATGGATAGAATACCCCTTAAACAATGAGGGGACCAAAACAGAGGCCAATGCTTAGTTACCATGCAAGGGCCAGCAACTGGACTGAGGTACACTGGCGCACATAGGTGAACAAACACCGTATGCCAGTTTAGACCTCTTTTCCGGTGCTTGGCTTTGCATTTTTCTGGGTTCTGGAGCATGACCAGAATTGTAACGCCCCGAATTTTAGGAATGTTAAATAGACAATTTTATTGAAAATCTAAATAGAATCTAACTCGTTATTACAGCATTACTCCCGTAAGAGTATATATATTACACAAAGGGAGAGTAACTAAGGTTCTTATCTACAACTTCGCATGCTCCTCCATCCTAGCCAGCTTCAAAAGCCTTCAAGGTGTACAGCTCACCCTGGTCATAAGTCTGACACATAATACCAGTATCGCCACCAATATAATATGTCAGGGTCACCAAAGATAACACCATGAGTTACGAAAACTCATCAGAACAATCTTATACCTGCTAACCCATAACTTAAACATAATAGGTCATAGAAGTAGTATACTAACTCATGTAACTTCAATGATCTCTAACATGCATATGCAACAGGGCAATTAATAATGACACATTCACATTCACTATCAACTAACGTTGGTATCTGTAATATCTGAGTTTCTCCTACGCGACTCTTCGTAAACCGTGTCATATTTTTAACTTTTACCAAATCAACATTTCGAAAAGCATTTTTAACACATCCAACCTCGGTTCCGCTGTTACGGGCTCTCAAGTATTCTCACAATGATTCTGCCATTCCGAGTTCCCATTGGCACACACACAAAAATTGCTTTACACCAAAAATCATTTTCAAAATTGTTTTCACACACTCAACCTCGGTTCTGTTGTTCCGGACTCCCGAGTATCTTCACAATGGTTTCGCTGTCCCGGGTTCTTATTGGCGCACACACACACACACACAAAATCATTTTTTACACCAAAATCGTTTTTACACACCCAACCTCAGTTCCACTGTTCCAGGCTCCCGAATATCCTTATAATGGTTCTGCCATCCCGGGTTCCCATTAGCATACGCACACACTCAAAAATTGTTTTATACCAAAAATCATTTTCAAAATCGTGTTTATACATCCAACCTCGATTCTGCTGTTTCGGGCTCTCGAATATCCTCACAATGATTTCACTATTTCGAGTTCCTATTGACGCGCACACACAAAATTGTTTTTTACACCAAAATCGTTTTTACACCAAAATTATTTTTACACACCCAACCTTGGTTCTGCTATTCCGGGCTCCCGAATATCTTCACAATAGTTCCGTCATCCGGAGTTTCCATCGGCGCGCGCACACACACACACACAAAAAAATTGTTTTACAACAAAAATCATTTTCAAAATCGATTTTACACACCCAATTTCGGTTCCGCTGTTCCGGGCTCCAAAGTATCTTCATAATAGTTCCACTGTCCTGGGTTCATATTGACGCACACACACAAAAAATCATTTTTTACACTAAAATCATTTTTACACACCCAACCTCAGTTCCACTGTTCCGGGCTCCCGAATATCTTCACAATAGTTCTGCCGATCCGTGTTCCCATTGGCGCGCGCGCATACAAAATTGTTTTTTTACACCAAATTCGTTTTTACACCAAAATTGTTTTTACACACCCAACCTTGGTTCCGCTATTCCGGGCTCGCGAATATCTTCACAATAGTTCTGCCGTCCCGAATTCCTATTGGCACACACACACACACACACAAAAAAATTGTTTTACACCAGAAATCATTTTCAAAATCAATTTTACACACCCAACTTTAGTTCCGTTGTTTCGGGCTCCCAAATATCCTCACAATGATTCTGCCGTCTCAGGTTTCCATTGGCACATACACACAAAAATTGTTTTACACCAAAAATCATTTTCAAAATCGTTTTTACACATCCAACATCGGT
Organism: Rhododendron kiyosumense; assembly: GCA_019656275.1. NCBI lineage: Eukaryota > Viridiplantae > Streptophyta > Magnoliopsida > Ericales > Ericaceae > Rhododendron > Rhododendron kiyosumense. The sequence goes on from BPLS01000441.1 coordinate 199,801, forward strand.
TCTGTTGTTCCGGGCTCCCGAGTATCTTCACAATGGTTCTACCGTCCCGGGTTTCCATCGGCACACACACACATACAAAAAATCATTTTTTACACAAAAATCGTTTTTACACATTCAACCTCGGTTCCGCTGTTTCGGGCTCCCGAATATCATCACAATGGTTCCGCAGTCTCAAGTTTCCATTGGTGCGCACACACACACACACAAAATTGTTTCTTACACCAAAATCATTTTTTTTACACACCCAACCTCGGTTCCGTTATGCCGGGCTTCCGAGTATTTTCACAATGGTTCTGCTGTTCCAGGCTCTCATTGGCACACAAAATTTGTATTGGCTACTCTCCGCGGATAACCAAGCCACATCACCAATGAGGTTACAGCGTCCGGTTCCATTGGCAATCTACACAATGGGCTACCACATCTGACCATACTGCAGTTTTCAGAAACATTTTTCTTTCTTGGCTCCTCTTCGTGGATAATCAAGCTAAATCACCAATGGGGCTACGACGTTCGGCTCCATTGGCAACACACACAATAGGCTACCACGTCCAGCCATATTACGGTTTAAAAAAAAAACCTTTTTCTTTTTAAACACATCTTTCCCTTATCAACCCCTAGGTGTCATGTTTCTAACTTTGTCGAATTTTGTGTCTCATTTTCATGCAAGACTCCGCGACAGGACTTTTCATGCAAATACACTATATACAGTGTCTTGTAAACAAGAATCATTAATTGAAATCTTGAAACTAAACTAGCAACATCATCCAACTCTATATTACTTTAACATGCTTATATTATCCCTAAGTTCACAAATCATATGCAATCACACATCACACAATATAAAGCATAGTTTCGCATGGACGGATACCTTTGGAGTGGAAACCACTTATGCTTTATCACACATCAAACAAGTAATCCTAGTAATCACATAATCATCACAAAATCAAGTAATTACCCTACCAATCAAACTATTATTTCTTACGTTTCAAAATCTATTCTTTCTTCCTTTCTGGAAAATTCAAAACAACATATATTTTTCCAGAATAAAAGTTGAGATATTCAACATGATCATATTTCTTTTCAAAATTTCAGTAGAACAACTTTTCTAACTATTTTCTTTCATACATTTCAAACAATACAAGCCATATACAATTTTTCTTTTATATTTAGAGATAATGAGTACGGAAAATCTACCGTTCTTCTTGGCGGTAAGTACGGCTACAGAAAAGGTAAATGCGTCAACTATCGAACGGAGTGACCTCGTACGGTAAGTTTACAGTAGCTTCAAAAGAGAAAAGATAGAACTTTCTTTTTCTCTCGAAACTAATTTTTGACTAAACTACTAAACTTTTTAGACTGAAAGGGTGGTCGATTAGTGGTTTAGTGGCAGTCTCGGATGAGTTTCTTGAAGAACTCAAAAAGAAACTCAAGAACACCAAGAATAAGGCAAGAACAAAGAACAAACACAAGGGCCTTGTTCGTTTCCCATCGTTACTTTGTTTTAACTTTATTTTTCAATCTTTACTCTATATCTTTCTACAATCATTACCCTATTTCCGATTATTAATTTCATTTCTCTCTCTATCTCTCTCCACTAATTACTCTATATCTTTCTCCAATTATTAATTTCATTTCTCTCTCTATCTCTTTCCACTCATTACCCATTTCTCCAATTATTACCCTATTTCTCTCTCCACCCACTACTAAAACTAAAATACCCAAAACTCTTAAACGAACAAAGCCAAGAACTCTAAAGAGAGAAATTGAAAGTTTTGAAGGTGTGAGTTGAATGGCAAAAGGGAGGTGCTATTTATAGCAAAATTTGGCTCTCTCTCTCTCTCTCTCTCTCTCTCTCTCTCTCTCTCTCCCCTCCTTGGTTGGCCATCTCTCTCTCTTTTCTCTCATTGGTTTGCTCCATTGTATTGTCCATTCAAGCCTTTCAAGCATGTCAAAGCCTTGTCACTCCATCCTAGATGTAAGGCTATGTGATCATAGAGATTTCCTAAGGCTTTTAAGTAAATCCTAGGTGATTATAACCTAGGTTGCAAGTCTTACAAGTCTAATAATGATGATAGCTAGATACGCTAAAAGTGTAGCCTTCCATGTTTAGCCAATCCTAGGGCTAGATTGTATGTAAATCTAGGATGATTAAGGGCTAGGTTGTAAGTAAATATAGGATGATTAAAGTCTAGGTTTTAGGGTTCAAGTGGTCTAAAGATGGGTTGTAAAGTAGTACTTAAGCTTGAGTGTAAGGTTGGCTAAAGGGTAGCTTGTTGGAGTATACCAAAACACATGCACACACACCGCTTTCTCTCTCTCCCTCTCCCTATTGGCCCCTCTCTCTCTTTCTTTCTTTCTCTCTCTCCTCTCTCGGCGCTTTCTCTCTCTCTCTCTCTCTCTCTCTCTCTCTCTCTCTCTCTCCATCTCCCCTTCTAGTACTATGTGTGTGTGTGTGTGTGTGTATATATATATATATATATTGCTATATATATGTACACTTAGGTACTAAGTAGCCTTATTAGGTCTAGGAAAAGGTAATGATGAATGGTAAGGCTTTCAATGACAAAACATTGTCCAATGGTTAAGACTTTCTTGGAAAGTCTAAATATATGTATGATTATGGTAGGCTAGTATGTATATATACTTTGAAAAATCTAGGAAAGTAAATCTAGAAGGGTAATTAGGTTCAAGGCTATTATTCTTAGGCTTGCATGCATGAACACCTACAAAAATCAAGGAAAGTTATCCTTGAAGAGTAATTAGGTTCAAGTCAAATATTTCTAGGCTTGCATGCATGACAAGTCTAGGTCATGAGGAAAGGTTTTAATGATTTATCTTGTCAAATCTATGTACTCATTGGATTATGGCAAGTCTTATTTCTATTACTCAAAGGATAATAATTACCGTACGAACTATTATTCAATAGGTAAAGAGGTAATGATGAGAAGTAAAGTCTTGAAATGACTAGTTATGAAAGTATAATGATTTCCTAGTCTAAGGTTGAAAATGTTCAACTAGGGTGTAGAAAGGTTCATAAGGTTCAAGGGTGGGTGAAAAGGTTCATCTAGAGTTAGGAATGGTTCATGTAGTTCAAGGATGGTTTGGAAGAAATATCTCTTTGAAAGAGACCTTTCAATGGAGAGAAACAACAATGCACTTTCTAGAAAGTGATTTGATTAAGAAAGCATAATGATGGAATTGATTGTCATGAGTGGGGAAAATGACAAGTCAATGGAAAGTGAAATGATTAAAGGGTTGGCTTTGGCTTTTGAAAATGACTTGTCAATGCAAAAAGAATGAATAAGGCTTCAATGTAGCCTTTCTAGGAAATACTAGAGTTTAAAGAGGTTCTGGAAGGTTCAAAAATAGTTAGGGAGGTTTAACTAGGCTTAGAATCCAATTGATTTGGCTAACTAATTAGTTGGAATCAAATTATCCTAGGAAAGGTAGGATTCCTAGCCAAGAAGATGAATTTATGAATTAATTCTAGACACAAATAAATATGTAAGAGTATAAATAAGTCCTTTTGTCCTTAGGGAATGACTAGTTAATTTTTATACGAAGAAAACTTAATTTATAAGTCTAGAATTTAATTATGACAGATTAGTAGAAATTAAAAAGGAATTTTAAAAGCTATTCAAGTAATTAAAATAAAATTCAAATATTTAACAAAAACTTTATTTACCAAAAATCAGAGTCGTTACAAAAATGTCCCCAGAGGTATTCCATAGCAGTAGAAACAGGTATTGAACAATAAAACTAGCAAATCTACTTATGGAAAGCAGTGAACTGGTTTTATCATGCTTTTAGTGTGATGAAAATGGAAAGAAAGACAGAAAATAGCTAGACATTGATCCCCACGCAGGTACTGCACATACAACCAAACTGGCATACGCGTACTATGGACTAGCGTGCGCCAGTTCTAACCACACACAACTTTGAAACCTTGCTAGCTTTAAGGTCAGGACTGGTATTGATTTCCAGCCTTAAACCTGCCTGCCCCCCTCAGGAATCAGAACAGAATACTTAACCCTGCCTGCCCCCCTCAGGACTGGTGTTGTGCTACGTCTGTGAGCTTAAAAATTTTCCTAAACTTCTTTTATTTTAGGGTTGTAGTAGTCCTACTCCGCTAAATGTGAAAATTATTTGTGTCCAAATAATTAAGACACTTATTTCAATTTCCCATAGGATATCCCTTAGGTCCAATTATAATTCCGTAGAATATTTTATTTGTTTAAAACATGCAAGGTTGGCCCTGAGGATCCAAATCTTTTCCATTAGGTAAAAGCAGTCGTTTCAACTATCCGAGGTCATCGTCTTTGTAACCTCCCATTACTTTAAGTGGTTGAGGTGGCGGTTTTAATTTCAGCTTTGAATGTAATTTTACTGATTGGATTACTAAGCGGTTAACGCGCCGTCTAAAGTTTGTGCTATAAAAGCCAGCAGTTGTGATAGATTACTCCCCATTCCCCATTCCACAATCAATTTAGAGTTGCAAATGGCTAACAACGATCGAGTTTCCGAGTTGTGCCAAAAATAGCAGAGTCTGAAGGCAGCCATCAATGGGCTGTCTATAGAGATGGACGCCATGGCAGAATCACTTTCTGTCATGGAGAAGATCGTACGCATGGTGCTGATAGACAACTAGGACCAGTTGGAGGCTAGCAATCGACACCTCTAATTCCTTCCCCTCCGAGGGAGGAAGGTAGTGGTTAGGTTGGAACTTTGTGGGTTTTTCCCACAAAGTACTTTATGTAAAAGGTTTTCCACACCCTTAAAGGTGTGGATTTTTAAATAAAATTTAAGAATTTCATTTTTGCTTGCCTTTTCCATATCAAGTTTACAGGGAATACAACGATCCTCCCTCATGGGGAGATATATTGGCCACAAGGGCTATCGAACGAAAAGAACATGTAGTTCAAAAAGTAACAACAGCATTGCTGAAGTTTATTGAAAACAAAAAGTTTCCTAAAAACAGAAATAAATTTCTACTGCAAGCACCTACTTGTAATACTTCTTGAGATGCTCTGCATTCCACGAATTGGGCAGCTCTTTTCCCCTTAGGGTCGCAAGCCTGTACGCACCTGCCTTGATATGGTGCAAAACCTGGTATGGACCGTTCCAGTTTGGGCCAAGCTTGCCTACTTTCTTTCCAATTGGATCAACCTTTCTGAGGACTAGGTCACTAACTCTAAAATCTCTAGGCTTAACTAGTGCTTCATGGTACTTGACCATTCTTTGTTGGTACATGGCCACTTTGGCCATCGCTGTTTCCCTTTTTTCTTCCAAGAGATCCAGCTCAGCCCTAAGATCTTCTTGGTTTTCTTGGTCATCTGTACTCGCGGTCCTGTAGTTAAGGAGCTTAATTTCAATCGAGACTACTGCTTCAGCCCCAAATGCTCTCAAGTTGCAGTTCGGGGTGTTGTTCGATATGCCAATAGCACATTATATAGCTCATCTGGCCAAGCTCCTTTGGGCTCTCGTAGCCTCTTCTTGATTCTCTTCTTAATAGTCTGATTTGTGACCTCCACTTGCCCATTAGCTTTTGGTTAAGCCTTGGATGCATAATGTACGTGTATTCCCTTGGAAATATAATATCCTTTGAATTGAGCATTGTCAAATTGCTTTTCTCGGTCTGTGACTATCACTCGTGGTAACCCAAATCGACTAATGATTAACTTCCATAAGAAATCAATTGTAACCTCTGCGGTGATCGTGGCCAATGCCTTAGCTTCAACCCATTTTGTAAAATAATCCACAGCTATAATGGCATGCTGGACCTGACTTGCTGCCATAAGAACTGGGCCAATTAGGTCTACTCCCCACTAGGCGAATGGTCAAGGTCCTTTCATTGGAGTTAGGGCTGTGGGAGATCCATGAATAATGTTTGTGGAGTGTTGGCACTTTTCACATTTTTGGACCATAGAGTTGCAATCCTTTTGCATTTTTGGCCAATAGTAGCCCAACCTAAGGAGTTTGTAAGCCAACATGCGGCCACTTTGGTGATCTTCATATACTCCATAGTGAACCTCTTCCATAGCCCGTGTAGATTCTACCGTGGTTAGACATCTAAGGTATGGCAGTGATAAGCTCCTTCTATACAACACATCTCCCATTATTAGGTATTTTGCAGCTCTGATCTTAAGCTGCCTAGATTTGAGCTTATCGTCTGGTGAAATCCCATTTGTTATGTAGTCAACTAAGGGACCTATCCATGAATTGTTGTAGTCAATAGCTTGGACTTGTACGTCTGGGGCAAAGATACTTGGCAACTCCAAATATCGTACCGATGCATTCCGTGGAATGACATCTTCTTTGGCCTTGGCCACCTTTGCTAAGTAATTAGCTTCAATGTTTTCCTCTCTTGAAATCTTAACAATATCAAAATTTTGCAGTTTTGCAACTTGGGCCTTTACTTTACTTTATCCAAGTACTTTTGCATTATCTCCTCCTTCATAGTGTATTCTCCTAAGACTTGTCCCACAACCAACTGTGAGTCACTTTTAGCCAATAAGTGTTTAGCACCAACGGCCTTAGCCAGTTCCAATCCAACCACAAGAGCTTCATATTCAGCCTCGTTGTTAATTGCTTTGAACTCAAACCTAAGTGCATAGCTCAGGTGTTGTCCTTTTGGGGATGTTAAAATCAAACCAGCTCCGCTTGCTTCTCTGGTTGTTAATCCGTCAACCTGAAGGACCCAGGGTTTAAGTTCTTCTTTGGGGAGCTCTTCTGGTTCTGGATACGTATATTCTGCAAGAAAATCTGCTAACACTTGTGCTTTGATGGCAATCCGAGGTTTGTATTCTATATCAAACTCACCAAGCTCTATCGACCACTGAATTAATCGGCCTGATGTTTTTAGGCAGTGGAGAATCCTTCAAAGTGGTTGATCTGTTAACACCTTTATTGAGTGAGCCTGAAAGTATGGCTATAGTCGTCTAGCTACTATCACCATTGTAAAGGCTATCTTTTCAGCTCTAGGATATCTCAGCTCAGCTCCTCTTACTGCCCTGCTGGTATAATATATTGGGTGTTGTGTTCCTTGCTCCTCCCTTATTGAGACTGCACTGACAGCATGTGGAGAGACAGCAAGGTAGAGGAACAGATCCTCACCTTCTTGGGTCCTGCTAAGTAGTGGCAAGGATACCATGTAAGCCTTCAGCTGGATGAAAGCTTCCTCTTCCTTGGGTGTCCATTCAAAAACCTTTTTCAAAACTTTGAAGAACGCTTGGCATTTGTCAGTGGTTCAAGAGAAGAATCTGCTCAGTGCTACAACTCGTATTGTTAGCTTTTGGACCTCCTTGATGCTCTGTGGTGAGCGCATGTTGAGTATAGCCTGGATCTTCTCTAGATTTGCTTCGATACCCTTTTGGGATACCATGAAGCCTAAAAACTTTCCTAAGGTGATGCCAACAGCACATTTCATTGAATTGAGCTTCATTTGATATTTCCTAAGGACCTTAAAGGTTTCTTCCAAATCCGCCACATGGTTTCGTGCCTTGGCACTTTTAACCCGCATATCGTCCACGTATACTTCTACGTTACGCCCAATCTATTGCTTGAATATCTTGTTGACCAACCTTTCATATGTCACCCTACATTCTTAAGAACGAATGGCATTACTCTGTAGCAATATAATCCCTTATCGATAATGAACGAGGCCTTCTCTTGATCCATTTCATGCATTTGAATTTGGTTATGCCCTGAGAATGCATCCATGAAGCTGAGGAGCTCATGGCCAGCAGTAGAATCTACTAAGGAGTCAATCATTGGCAGGGGATAGCTATCCTTTGGACATGGTTTATTGAGGTCGCTGAAGTCTACACACATTCTCCATTAACCGTTGGCTTTCTTCACCATGACCACATTGGCTAACCAATCTGAGTAGAGGATTTCACGAATGGATTCCGTTTTTATGTGTTTGTCTACATCCTTAGCCAGAACTTCGTTTCATTCCATAGCAAACGTCCTTTAATTTTCTTCTGTTTAACAGGGCACACTATGGGATCCACGTTCAATTTATGGGATATGACCCTTGGGTCAATTCCCGGGATGTCCTCATGGGACCATGCAAAAACATCTTTATTCTCTCTTAAGAATTGTAGCAGCTCTGCTCATGCCACCGTGCTCAATCCCATTCCAATCCCCATTGTTCCTTCCCGTCGGCCTGGCTCCAGGGGCTCTTTTATGAGTTCTTCCACTGGTTCTCCATGTTGGAGCTTTTCTTCGTCTCGTGTGTCGAGACTTTCTATATTCATCGTGATGTTAGCTCCTTTGAGTGAGGTGACATAACATTCCCGTGCTGCTTTCTGATCTCTTCTTCTATAACCAATTCGCTTTGGTGTTGGAAATTTTATCATCAAATGATACATGGAGATTATTGCCCCAATCTTATTCAGAGTTGTTCTTCCTAGTATTGTATTGTATGCTAAAGGAAAGTCGACAACTATGAAATCTATCATACGTGTAATCTAACTTCCTTCTTTTCCCATGGTAACCGGTAGGGCTATTTGCCCAGCTGGGTAAATGGGTGTGCCTGCAAATCCAACTAGTGGTAATGTTATGGGCTTTAGCCTTTCTTGTCCAACCTTTAGTTGGTCATATGCACGGTGGTAGAGGATATCGACCGAGCTTCAGCTATCAATCAGTACCCTTCGTGTAAGGTAGTAGTTGCCACAACAATGGTTATAACCAGGGGGTCATCATGAGGATGTGAACTCCTTTGATGTCTTCTTCTAAGAAAATAATGGGTATTTCTTCCTTCTTCTGAAGTTTACTTGGACAACCAACTATGTTGACTTCTAAATATTCCTCTACTCTCAACTTCCTTAGATGAGCTTAATTTCCTAGCATTGCTAGACTCTCCTCCTCCAGCAAATCCTCTATGGATTACCTTGATCTCTCCAATGGGACTTGACCGGGGTGTCATGTGATCTCTACTCTCCTTGCTTATAGCTTCCCTTCTGGATTATTTCTAATACTTCTTTGTTACGAAACGTTGAAGTCTCTCTTTTTGGATCAGATCCTTGATCTGCTGCTACTTTAGGTCAATACAGTCATCTGTGTTATGACCATGGTCTTTGTGGAACCTGCAATATTTGTCCTTAGCACTCCTATTAGGATCGGTTCTTAGCTTCTTGGGCCATTTGAGGTCTGGGTCGTCTTGTAGGTTGCTGAGGATTTGCTCTACCGTAGCTATGAGCGAAATAAACTGCTTATATTTGCCTTGGGGCAGACCTCCAACTCCTCCCCGTTTCGTTAAGATCTTGAGTCCACCTTTTTGTTTTTTGCTTTGCCTTTCGTCTTGCGGGTGGCTTCTCTTCTTCTTTTGTCTGATAGAGGGAATTCGCCAACTTATAATGGCCCTGCTTGGGGATCAAAACCATCACGTGAACGTCTTGCATAGACAACTTCCTCTACATTCATGTGCTTCTGAGCTCTAAGCATAAGCTCTATCAGAGTTTTGGGTGGTTCTTGAAACAAGAGGTATAGGAACTGTCCTAAATACAGTCCTGCTACACATTTTCATCAATTTCATCTATCTGAACCACCTCATTGTAGAACCTTGTGGTGTAATCTCTTAATGACTCCCATCTCCTTTGCTTCACTGTCAAGAGATGTGTTGCTGGTTTGCCGTAGTGTTGCTCAGCAATGAAGATGCTTACAAAGCTTATGCTAAGCTTTTTAAAACTTTGAATGCTTCCCGGTGGGAGTTTATTGAACCATGCTCTGGCACTTCCTTTGAGGCTAACTGGGAATGCCTTGCACATCACTTCATCTAGTACTGTTTGGAGATGCATTAGAGAATTGTATGTTTCCAAGTGATCTAATGGATCCCTGGAGCCATTGAATGTCTCTAACTGCTGCATTTTTAATTTCCTTGGGAGCGGCAAACCCATGACCTCGAGCATAAAGGGTGAATCCGTATTCTGCACCAATTCTTCTACTATAGCAGGAGTTTGTGCTTTAATATGTTTTATCAACCCTTCAATCTGGTCTTGCATTTTGAACAATACTTCTTGCTCATGGGGCGGCCTTTCTGGGGGTGGCTTGCTACACTTCCTCCGATTTTGGCTTTCCTTCTCACTGGATTCGCCTTTTTCCTTGTCATCTTCTTCTTCATGTTGACTGTGTCATAGGTTTAGGATGCTTGGCTCCAAGATCTGCGTTTTTCGGCATCGCTGTTTGTAACCCTTGGGTTAATGTTTTTATTTGCTCTTGCATTTGAGCAAACGCTTCTGGGGTTATCTGATCGCCTCCGATCTTGCTTGTTGCAGTGGCCTTGGCCGCCTCTGTTGCCTTAGCAGCTTTTTTAGCGGCGACGGCAGCCTTGGCGGCATCGTCGACGCCCATTTGTGGGGGGTCTGAAGCCATTGTTGTTTTGCTTGTTCGGGTCTCTACCATACAAAACTATTCACCGTAAGGAAAAAGTCATTTCCCACAAACGGCGCCAACTGATGAATCAGCTTTGTCTTCAGCTTCAACCTGATCCTGCAAAACAAAGCAAAAGCTTGAGTCACTAGTGTGGTGGCTTGCCAACCACCCTCCGATCTCTAAGTCAATAGAGTACTTGCTATATGGTGAGAGAATTGAGATTGTCGATTGTGAGTTGCGTACCTTTGTTGGAGCTCTACTATCGTAGTTATTGGCATTTTGATAGGAGGTTGAGTATTTGTAGGACTATATCTCGTAGATTCTGAATTACCTCTTTGAGGTTTTGAGGAGTCCCACCTTAGCTAGGAAACCCAATCTACCCCTGATTACGTATATTAGAAATGTTTTGTTCTTATCTCATTGGTGGCATCCTTTATCCCTTAGGATTTGGGTCTTTCCTTATCCCGTTGGGATATATTTATTGGAACAAGTATATTCCACGGATAATATTACGAATATTATCCTTCCTTGTATAGCTAAGGTCTAGAGCTGGTCCTTGGACCACAAGACAGCTTCGTCAAAAGAGCAGAGCTGGCATACTCTGACTTTCCTTCAGGTAGATTTCCCAGAGAGGTCCAGACGAAGTTGGTTTATATTCCCCAGGTCTGTGGTTCTTATAGTGTTAACCCCATTAGGTCTACCATACTTATCACGGAGTATTTAGGTTTGACGCTGGTTAATAAGACTGCACTTAAATTGTTTTATATTTTTTATAAAAATGTGAAGAAAATGTTTAAGTGTAAATTGTGTCTAATATTGATATTTGTTTTTTGTTATGACAAATAATAAAGGCTTGTTTCAATTCTCATGTTGTCTTTAAATGCAAGCCATCGGGACAAACTTTTTATGATACGAATCATTCACCTTTTAAATTGTTGTTTTTTCATATAAAAAATCATGTTATTTGGATACCAAGAAGTGCTTAATTATTTAACCTTTAAAAGTAAAATAACACTATTTCCGAAATCGGAAGTGGCCCGTACCACTGTTTTTCATCCTCCATGTGTGTATTTTTAGTAATAGTCTTGTGTAGCGTGTATGACCGCATTGTAATTAGATTTTATTAACGGTCCCGCTAACAAATGTCCTGGGGCATAAGTTTAGGGCATTGGTTTAGTTACAATAAGTGATGTTGTTACAATTGATACGCTTCTCATTAATTATCTTCTCATTATAGTGCTAATCAATTTTCACCACTATTTTCTATACTAGTTATAAATGTTTCTTATATTTTTATCTAATTACAATATTAACCTCCTTCCCCTCTAGATATTACTCCAAGTTTGGTGAGATCCAATTATAAGAAATTTAATATCAATCACGTAATTCCTAGTTTTATAATTTCTGGGAGGTTTTTTTTTTAATATGTTTTCCAATAAACACAAATGATATGACTATTATTTGTAGTGGTATAATTTCTGGGCAAATGAACAATTTTGGTGTATCATGGAAAAAAATGAGAAAAAGAACAATATTTTTAATAGTGCTCCCGCTAACATGTGTGTCCGGGGCATAAGTTTAAGTGTTTGAATTCACACTAGATTATTCAACCAGGAAAAAAATTACATTGGATTATTTCAGAGTCCGAAGTTGAAAATCTAACACATCGATTACTGGCGGGAAAATGTTGCAAGAATATTCTTGGGCACACTGAATTCATACCTTTATTTTCCTAGTGACTTTCTTGGTTGAGAATAATCTTGTGTAATTTTTTTTCCTGGGTGTTT
>BPLS01000442.1:0-11627 GCA_019656275.1 Rhododendron kiyosumense
GAGAGAGAGAGAGAGAGAGAGAGAGAGAGAGAGAGAGAGAGAGAGATGGATTACACCATACCTCTATATGTTGATGAGAAGCCAAAGAGTGCTCTATAAGCAAAACACACAAGTCCAAGTTTTTAATTGTTTCTGATGGCGATGGGGATTGAGGGTGGAGTTTAGTTTGGAGGCTAGAGTTGACTCAGTTGAGAGTGAGTACAAAGTGTGCTTCCCACGTGACATTGCAGCCTGTGCTCGAGCAAGTAACCAGTAAGCCTACTTTGGGCTTGTGCATGTCATGCATGCCACACACTTTTTGTACGTCCAACACTCAATTCTCTGTGACGGAGCCAGGATTGAATTTCGGGGGCGGGAGTGGCACTGTTTTATAAGTATTTAATTCTGTTGTTGCGTGTTGTCCGTAAAAGTGTGAAAAATAAGAATACGTTGATATAATATTCATATGATTAAACTTTGTCGTGGGCCTTTTTTTAAATTGAGAAGAAGAAAGTTGGGACCAACTCTTTTGTATTCTTTTAAATGAAAGCCGTTGAGATATTATTGTGATGATTCAGATCGCGCATTTTGTATAAAGTGATACGTACATTATGTGTGTTTAAAATTTGGAGTTGTTTGAATACTGATAGGTACAATTTTCTTAGTGTAAAAAAAAAAATTTGGGCTTGAAACTAGTGGTGGGGGTGGCACCTACTCCACCTCGCACCAGGTAGTTTCGCCCCTCTCTCTGCGTGCGTGTCATTATAGAGTATGAAAGAGGAAAATTAGGAGGTTACATCAAAATTAGTTTAGATATTACATGTAGTTTATATGCCAAAAAAAATGTTACAAATTTCTCTAGTTCAAGTTTGGATGAAGATGTTCTCGTTCCCTAAAAATGAATAGACCATCTTGTTGAGCCATTTGTGGGTTTTTTCAGGCCACTTTCATATATATTATTTTGATCAGCAATTTTTTTTAATTAATCATTGAATTCAAAAATTACAGAGATTAAAAGGACAGGGGCACAAGAAAATTAAAATTACTTAATCTCCATAGGTACCTAAGACCCAAATGCTTTGGTCAAGGACCAACAAAACCCAAAAATACCTCAAAACCCAGAAACATGCGGCCGCCTAAAACCCAGAAACAATCGATTAGGATAAGGAATGTCGCCATTGTTGCGCAGACCGCCTTGAACCCGCCGTATGTCGCAGGTCCCAAAAACGCTCCGAGCCAACTGCAAACGCCCCACATCCCAAACACCACCCATAACGCGGCAACACCACACCACCGTGAGTGAACCGCAAAACCACCGCCGTGAACTGCCGTCAATGCTCCACCAACGCAAAATTCCTTGCAAAACTACCCCTGAAGTCGCCACATGCCGCATCCTCCACCACCACCTCTAAAACTCCAAAAACCTACAATCTGCTGCCAAAAAAACCCCAATCTCCGTCGTGCCGCCGCCAAACCGTGGACCTCCGACCACCAATCCGAGAACCCAAAGCACCAACCCACCTGAAACAGAAAGAAAAAACAAAGAAAACAAAACAGAAAAAGGCCCCCAAAACTACCCTTAACAGCCCAGCCACAGAAACACCACAAAATATGATTTTGATTATTAAACTGACCCGAGAAAAGCACATAGAAGGCCTTTAAGTTACTAGTGTTTATAGAATAAAAAACATTAGATGTTCAATCATATATTGATCCGAGATAATCAAGAAAATTGCATACCAAATCTTCCAAAATCTGACAATTAGATCTTCAATGACCTTGATACAGTTTCTAATACATGCTAATCATTTTTTTTAGGTTTTAAGAGCAAGAATGCATCATTTTCTTAAGGGGAAAAAAAATAAACAAGAAAGATGATTTAGTCTTGAAGAAATTAAATAGCCATGGATTGATGTGCTAGTCTCCCCCGAGGTTTGAATTGCGCAGTCGGGTCCAATAGTGGCTCGACTGTAGAATTGTTCGTCGGTTGCCAAAAAAAAAAAAAAAAAGCCGTTGAACATACAGACACACAATACCACACATCAAATGACGAACTAGCTAATAATTAAGATGTCTAATTAAACCTGTCATTTTCCCATTCATTTTTCTTATTAATTAAATTCTTAACATCAAGGTTTATCCTAATATATCTTCCCTAATTACTGCCTAAACTTTGTTAACGCATATCTACTAGTAATTAATTGATTTTGAGTTTCTATAAATACAAGTCCTGATCATATCCACTTCCTTATCAAACTAAGTAATTGTTACTTAATTTTCAACTCTCTCTCCTCCAAAAACAAACTCTCTCTCTCTCTCTCTCTCTCTCTCTCAACAAATGCTATCTTGGTCCCCTCCTTTGTTTTCACCCTTCGGGTGGCCCTTGGAAGACTCTGTATCTATAACCCACGAAGAAAACAATTTTTTCACTAGAGAAGCGGAAGCTAATTCAAGTACTCCATCATTTCTTAACTCTCCTCCTCTTTTATCTCATGAGCCCTTAATCGCGATTAATAGTGGTGAAGGCGAATGTAAGCATTCGAATGATGATGTTGATCGTGAATGCGATGACAATATCGCAACAACACCACCAACGATAACGGCGAAGAAACTCAACCATAATGCGAGCGAGCGTGACCGCCGGAAGAGGATTAATGACTTGTATTCTTCCCTCCGTTCACTTCTTCCGGCAGCTGATCAAACGGTAAGAACCATGTACGTATATGTTTACTTAGCTTGGGTGTATTTAAGGAGTGCTTTTTTTCTTTTCTTCTCTCTCTCTCTCTCTCTCTCTCTTTTGGTGAAAGCTATTTAAGGAGTGTTGGGCGACTAGCAGTAGTTGTTAGAGTACTCTATGTGAACCATCATTTCATTTCAGGGGTTAAGTTTCCTAAAAATGTAAAAGGTTTCATCCAATGTTAATCGAAAAATATACTCCTTCCGTTCCATTTAGAGATTTCAACTTTTTAAGAAAGCATAATGATTATATTAAAAAATATTTAACTTTTCAATTATGTTTCATCAAAAAGTATTTTGGAACATCGCAAAATGGGATATAAGACTATCAAAATGTGACGGAGCTAGGGAGTAACTAATTTATATATGAGTTGGGAGACTAGTAAATAGTATGAAGGTCAGAGTCAGGGCAAGTTGGCCCAACCCACCTCTCCTCCGTAGTCTCGTCTACGGAGGAGAGAGAGATTAGGCTAACTTACCCTGACTCAAGACGAGATTACGGAGGAGAGGGAAGTTGGGTTAACTTGCCCTGACTCTGACCTTCATACAATTTTTTTTTAAACGGCAAAAAAGGATTTTTTTATTAATTTTTGAAAATAAATTACAAAGATTAAAAGAACCTTAAACACAAGACATCAAGCCGGCAGAGAGCACAACCAACTTCTTCATAATCCCAAGAAATTTTGAAATTTCTCCCTAATTCACAATACGGCCCTCCCAGTTTAAGAACTATATAGTTCGGCCCTTAATTTGTGCTTCCCTGTTTGTACAAAAGTTATATGGTTCATTTTGTAATCACTCATTATCTAGTTCAATATTGGAGCGATAAAAGTTACGGTTAATTTCGAATTGAATGCGACTCACATTCGCGAATTCTGTTATTTTTTTTCCCTCTTATTACAGAAGAAATTAAGTATCCCAGCCACGGTATCGCGAGTACTAAAATACATACCCGACTTACAAAGGGAAGTAGAAGGCCTTGTTGAGAAAAAGGAAGAGCTCGTATCAAGAATTCACAAGTCCAGGAAAATACAAGATTTAGCTCACCTCAAAAGGCGAACAAAGTGCGTGAATCAGAATACCTTATCGGTTGTTTCGGCGAGTCCATTGGGAGAGAGAGAAGTTTTGATCCAAATTTGCACAATTAAGGTTGAGGAGAGTATATTGATATCGGAAATTCTGCTGAATTTGGAGGAAGATGGGCTGATTCTGTTAAATGCATCTTGCTTTGAATCCTTTGGAGATAAGATTTTCTACAATTTTCATCTTGAGGTACAACTTCTTAATTTTTTTTTCTTTTTTAATTTCTTTCCCTCTAGTAGCTAAGTTTGCTAGTTAGTGCATGGTCCTATAGTTTAATCTCCATGGTACTACATATATTAAAGACACATAATAAGGTTAACAATTTTTGTCTGGTACATGTTACAGATAATTTGGACTAAATTAATTATTTGAAGAAAAAACTTTAATGCAAATTCAGTAACATTTAGCAAAGAAAAAAAATAATTAAGACATTTACATTAATTTTGGACCTCATTACATTACATGGGATATACGGATATCTGATCGAGGTTCCACTTTCTTGTTTGAACCATATGGCCGCCGATGGTTTGTGCACTGATGATGCACAGATTGACACGTGGGGCCCACTTTGGGTCCCGCAAGGATGATTTAAGCAATTTAATAATTTTAAAATAATTTTTTGAGTGGCCCTTGGAGGAAAAAAAAATCAACTCAATTTGATATCTGTAGGTGATTGATCTAATAATTCTAATATTTTATTGATTGTGCATGGTTTTAAGGACGTTGTTCTTACTTTCTTTTTTTGATTAGCAAAAAGATGTATATAGATAACTCAACAAGGATACATATTTCTAGTTATAAGGTGTTTTTAATTACTGAACCAGATACTTATTCAGAGATATATAGTAGAAGTATTAAATATAAACATAACCTTGACTGCATACTGAATCATAAAGTTGATTTGGAAAGTAAAATTACGAAGTAAGTATTAATTAAAGGGCTAAGAAATAAAATTATATTTTACTCCATAAATACTAGAAAACATTCTTATCAAGCTAATTAAGGTTTTGTTTTTGAATTCAACAGGTGCAAGGAGGTCAGAGAGTGGAGTTTGAAACGTTAAGGGAGAGGCTCTTGTCATTTGTATGAGAGAGAGAGAGCGCTTTTTCTATGGATTTTGGTGGTCGTAGGTACACTGTACTTTTTGTAAATAATAATGTGAGCGTTTGAGTTTTTGTAAAATCAAAAAGGGATCACACTATATTTTCAAAACGCCAGTAATACAAGTAAATGTTGTATGAAGGTGGGAGAAAAGATAAAACAAAAACCGATTATTACTAAAGGTTTGATAAATTTCAAAAAGATTGATGTATCCGGTTTGGTGGAAATGCCATCGAACCATGTAACGAGTGTTTTTTCCTATTTTTCTCTCGATGTGCCTTGTCGGGTTATCAATTCAATATAATTGTTGCCGACAAAACAAAAATGCCATCCAACCATTCTTCCCGATTTGGCCAAAAAAAAAAAACAGCTACTATGATACAGTATTTAGTTGTCGGTCTTCTTCATGGGACATGGGTCAAGTTTTGGGCCCAAACGATTGCAGAATTAGACTCCTATTAGAGGGTTGTACAATATACTCCAAACAGTCTATGAAATTGTCCACGAAAAGAAATGAACTGTGAATATGGACTATTCATTTTTTTTCTGGACAATTTTTAATGTATCCTAATATTTCTGCTCCTATTTTTACTCACTGAGAATTTTACGCCTCTCATGGGGCATGGGCTCAATCTATGGGGCATGGACTCAATCTATGCGTTTCAGCCCAAATTGTCCATGGAAAAAAATGAATGGTCCAGATTCACAGTATTGTAAATCTGGACCATTCATTTCATTTTCTAGACAGTTTTTCATGTATCCTAACATCTCTGCTCCTATTTTCACTCACCAAGAAGTTTACACCTCTCGCGGGGCATGGGCTCAATCTACGGGGCATGGGCTCAATCTATGCGTTTCAGTCCAAAAGCTTGCTACTTGAACCCATCGAAAACTATCTCCATAAGAAATAAACTGATCACGTGAACTTAATTCAATAAATGGATGTTCTACTTGGCTTGTATATTTTCTCATAATAGGGTTTTTAAGTTATTACTTCTTGGGTGGTAATTGTTACTCCATCCGTCCCAATTTGCTTGCCCCGTTTTGAGGAAACGAGTTTTTATGGGTACAATGATGGTTCTGCCACTATAGGTGTTTGGAACCCACAAATCATTTCGACTAGTGGCCGGCCAGAATTTCTTCAAATATGCATGTAGCTTGAATTCAGTATCAACTGGTGCTCTTCGAAGAGATTCTAAGACTTGTAAGATGACAGTGAGATTATAGGAGTTATAATACAGCCACTTTTGCTTGTACGGGACCTAGTGCATGATTGCTTTTGATGGCTATAACTTGCATATGAACCGAAAGATATGCAATGTTAGATTGCCAGGATGTATCATAGATGTCCCCATTGTGCAATATACGAGTATTTGTTAAGAGAGAAAAGAAAAAAAACACCTTTGCATAGAACGACCTACTAACAGCAATTGTGGGGCGGCGGCGATGGTCTGTCGTCTTCTTGGGTGGCGGTCTACTATTGTGGTGGTGGGCGGTGAATTTCGGCGGTGTTGGCTGGGGTGTGTTGTGTACTTGTGTGGTAGGGTTTGTTTGGGTTTAACTGTTGGGCTTGTCCCATGTATGTGGGCTTTATGCCTTTTGGGTGTTTGAGCTTATTCCACTTTGGTGTTTCCTCTGGTTGGCAACTTGCCAATTTAGGATTTGGGTCTCGGATTGAACACTATATTATTCTCTCCTTGCTTTTGTTAATCTTTGTAACAATTTCAAATGTTAATAAAAATTTCTTCTTCGCCGTTTAAAATAAAAAAACAGCAATTATATACTTAGTAATCACCTAAATGGACATTCAAACACTTAGTCTAATTGGTTTATTATTTTTGAAGACTCAAAAGACAGATTTATTGACACTAGTGTTAAAAAACCTAGGAATACAAATACATTAGGGTTAAAAGAATAACTAACCAAGCCTATATAAATTGTTTTTGATTTTGATGCCCCTCATCCTACACTTGAGCCTCAAGCGCGCGCGCAACACTAATTATTGTAATCTCACCTACATTGATCAAGATTAGCCACACATGCCAGTACAACTTCACAATATCTCCTTGAATTAAGGATTTGGCTCGTCATTGGGTCAATTTCACAAACACATGGTATGCAACAACAAAAAATTATATACTCCCACATATATTTGCATATACATATACATACATATATATTTTGTCAGTGAGAGAGAGAGAGAGAGGGGGGTGAGATCGCGAAAGAGCGAATTTGGTGGCAAAGTGTGGCTAGCGAATGGACGGCGAGCTCGTAGAGAGAGAGAGAGAGAGAGAGAGAGAGAGAGAGAGAGAGAGCAGAGAGGGAGAGTTGAGAGGTGAGGTAGACAAAGCGTCCGTTGCGATGGCGGTATACTAAAGTCCTAGCGCTATTTCAAATGATGTTATCTCAAGGATCTAGAGCCATCTTGAGAATGTGCTAATTACTTTGTTGCCACGCAAGCTAACTCATAACGCTAACCAAAGTGGCGCTCTTTCAAAAGGTGACTCAAAGTATTTGTACAATTATTTTGAAAACGATTGAAAAGGCTCGATTCAGAGTATTTCTACAATTATTTTGAAAACGGGAGTACTTCGGCCAATTCTTCTTTTAAAAGGATTATTTTGAAAAAAAAAAAAACCTTGTAATTATAGCTTTCGGTTAATATGGTGGGGACCAACTCACCAAACAATTTCAACAAACCTCGATCGCCTTTAACTACACATTTGCAAGACACAATTAAGACATAATAATTCTACTAATGAATCTCACTGTCTGTAATCTGTGTGAAAATTTGAAGAATGTCCCACTTTGTCTCACCCTTTACGGAATAGTCCCCCTTCTTAGCCTTTAGCCCTCGCACTTTCCCATGTGCACTAGCTAGCTGTCTCAGAACACCATTCTTTTCTCGAAATGGAAAGAGGTGCATATGCATGAGAGATTTTGTTCTTCTTTTATTCTCCTTCTGGACCATTGACTGCTTTTTGGTCTAAACATGAGGGCACACAATTTGAACCTCTTTTTTCTTCCTAATTTCCCTTTTGACTTTTCTCATTTCTCAAGACAGTACTAGATTGTTGTTTGTGATATTAATCTACGACCACAGGTTAGGGATCAAATCACATCTACTCATTTGTCGTTGTACCTCTGTTTCCCCAATTTTTAATTGCAGGGAATCTTACGCCTATTATTGGTCAGAGCCTTTTATGCAAGCATGCGACGATTGAAATTACGAAGGAATAAAGATGGAGAAATATTTTTGGTAGACACACAAATATAGGGCGAGGATGTGAATTGTACTATATTCCCTTTGAAGAGCCACATAATTAAGAAAATCTCTTTTCCTTGAAGTTCACATATATAGTCAAAAGGAGATGTTAGACCTCATCATTATAAAGTAGAAGGTTTAAAATGCTAAAATTATTTCGATGTATAATTCCACCTAAGTACTTAACAAAAAATCGTAAGAAAAAAAGTTTTCCAACTTTAACTAGCTGTTACTCCAAGAAATTTGTAGGCTAGGCTTTTTTAAAGAGAATAAATTCTGTTTGGATGAGGGTTTCCGCCAATCACCATTTGTGGGCTTTACTGTGCGTTCATTACAGTAATCTGATCTGTTCATCTTGTAGAGCCCGCAGAATAGAGCATTCACGCAAAAATCAGCTTGATTAGACATCGATAGGTGATGCAGAATGGAAATATTATATCATTTGAGAAATAGAATATTTAGTTTTTATTGTTTTGGTTATAAATTCTAATAGGAGATTTTTTGTTTTGGTAAGTTTCTTTTATTCTCTGGTAATCAAATTTGAGAATAGCTCAATTTTTTTGATTTTCGTAATTATTGAGTTAATTAGTGATTCGCCGGAATTTCAGCTTCCTATTTTGCTGATTCATTTTCAGTCTTAGTTTTCTAGTATAAAATAAGTTGTATGGTGACATTAAAAGAGAGTTATTTTATTGAATTAAAGAAAAATCGAGATTTATCTCATATCGTTTGTTCGAAGAGGGAGTACCTCTAATTCATACCTATTTGTGTTTATGTTTCAAAGAGGGAATCTTTAATATAAGTAAGCTCGTGATCTCTTCTTGCAACTAGTTTTGTAGAAAGAGGGTGCGCTGCATCAATTGGTATCAGAGCTCTCGTTCCAATCCTGACTATGGCCGAAGGATGTGCTAGAGGTCGAGGTGGAAAAAAGGGTCGAACAACTTATGTTGATGAAGTCTATGAGCGAGATGATGCTGCTTAGGATGCTCGAGCAGAGGAAAGATTTCAATGACTAGAGCAGATGGTTGCAATAGTTATACAATGCCTCGAGGCTCTAGAAGTTGGGAGATTGCCTCGCTGCCAACCGTTTAAACCTAGACTTCCAACGGAGGTGGATTTTTTGGATGGTGTTTCTACCACCAAGCCATTGCCGGGTAACCATCAGTTGACGTGGAGGACAAGGGTGGTCAAGGTTGTTAATTGTAATTCTTACTTTAGGAATCTAGTTTGAAGACTAACTTTCTTGAGTTCCTAGGAGGGATGTCACTGGAAAATATCCTAGAGGTTGATGCAATAGAGGAGGCTACGACTGAGTGGCCGTTCACATCAAATATTATTTCGGAAGCCACCAATTTTTGACGAAGAACCGGTGGAAAAAATTACGAAACAAAGAAATAAAAAAATATTACAAAAAGAAGTTGTTTCTATCGGTCAACCATTTTGGGAGTTTATTAAAAACACTATAAACAAGAGTCATTGTTTTCCAATCAAGGAGAAATGTGCATTTGTTTATTTGATGGAAATTATTTCTTCACACTTTTCAGACTCTTGTTTACAGTTTGGGTTGGAGAAAATAAATTTCAAGTACAAGATTGATGCGGATAAGTTTTGACAAATTTGACTATGTAAACTCGAGGACGAGTTTCTTCAAGCTGGGGAGAATGATGCAGAATGGAAATATTATATTATTTGAGAAATAGAATATTTAGTTTTTATTGTTTTGGTTATAAATTCTTGTAGGAGATTCTTTGTTTTGGTAAGTTTCTTTTATTCTCCGGTAATCAAATTTGGGAATAGCTCAAATCTTTTGATTTTAGTAATTATTGAATCAATTAGCGATTCATCGGGATTTAGTTTTCTGTTTTGCTGATTTCTTTTCAGTCTTAGTTTTCTAGTATAAAATAAGTTGTACGGTGACATTAAAAGAGAGTTGTTTTATTGAATTAAAGAAAAATCGAGATTTATCTAATATCGTGTGTTCGAAGAGAGAGTAAATTTAGTTCATACCTATTTGTGTTTATGTTTCAAAAAGGGAATCTTTAACATAAGTAAACTCGTAATCTCTTCTTGTAATTAGTTTCGTAATAGGAGGTTGCGCTGCATTAATAGGTATATCTTAAATTTTTGGCATATAAAATAGACAGTCAAGGACCTTTTAACTTAAAAACTATTGACAGAATCCAGGTTGTCTGATTTATAAACTGAAATTCAATTTTTGACCTATAGATGTCCAACAAAGCCTATTTTTGCATGAATACACTACTCTGTGGGCTCTACAAGATTGGTTTAGATTACTGTAATTAACTCATGATGGGGCCCACAATATGATTTTCACCTCATCCGAAAATAATTTTTTTCTTTTTAAATGCATTTAATTATTACTTTACCGTACTTCAATCATGATTTCCGAAAATTCAAAATTAGAATGCTGTCACAAGGGACGTTTCAGAATAAGTCCACTATAGCCATTACATAAACCCACAAGTCAACTTTAATAGTTTCAACCTCGCACCTCAATGTGAAATCAAGGGTTCAACTCTCCTCCTCTACATCGATTGTCTCTCCCTCCTGTACATACTTCCTTGGCTAAACTTCCTCCGCTAGCTGAAAATCTAGGACGATAATGACTGCATTTGGGGACAATCATTCTCTTTATTAGTATGTCCAATAAGAGAGAGAGAGAGAGAGAAAGAGAGAGATGATGTAGATTTGAATTTTGTTTCATATGGAGTAGTTGGTAAGTGTGTTGATGTTGGAGTGGGGGGTGCATTGAATCATTCAGAAAGTGGTCAAATATAACGGTGATGAATTCATAGGAGAGTAATTTTCCGACAAGTTGCTGTTTTACTTTGAAATGCCTGAGGCCGCATAATTATCCCTTCTTTTTTATTTTTAATTTTTATCATACGTGGATAATTATCTTTTTGACACTCGAAAAAACCTACCTTAATTTACATTTGTTAAAAGTCCCTGAAAATGATTATTCTTCATGGGACGAAGAAAGTAGTAGTATCTTGTGCAACTAAACAAAGTAAATCAAGTCTATTTTTGTTAAAAATTAATCCCTGAAAACAATTATTCTTTATGGGATGAAGTAGTAATTATCTTGTGCAACTAAACAAAGTAAAGCAAGCCTATTTTTGTCAAAAATCCCTGAAAATATTGTTTTTTTTTTCTTTTTTCTTTCGGGCTATATTCGTAGAATTTGTCATTTGATTTTGAGTTTGTTCTTTTTATAAAAAATGCGTCTTAAAGATTGGGATCTCCATCACAATTATGAAAAATAGAGACCAAAGGAAAATGACTCATCACCTGTGCACCAACTGTAACCAATAGCATTAAAGAGTGGTAATGGAATTTATAAAAATGTGAAAGTGACAGCATGCATGTAATTAGTCCTCATGCATTGTATTTTGAGAGAGAGAGAGAGAGAGAGAGAGAGAGAGAGAGAGAGAGAGAGAGG
>BPLS01000442.1:46627-65066 GCA_019656275.1 Rhododendron kiyosumense
CTCTCTCTCTCTCTCTCTCTCTCTCTCTCCCTTTGCATATACATACACCCATATAAAATCTGTGTATGGGTATATGCCCATATCAATATGAGCACACATCTGTTTCACCATCACTGTCTATTTGACGCAAACTGCGCGTTTTGGTGTTTCCATGGTGCTAAGATGGTGGAAGAAGATGATGATTAACTCCGAGTTTGTTCATCAACGGTCGTCACGTGGGTTGATGTTCAGCTTGGGGTCGGTGGTGGTTATGGTGGTGTTAACGGCGTCGCTCGTGGTGCTGCCGCTGGTGCTGCCGGCGCCGCTTCCTCCGCCTCCGTCCACGCTTCTCGTTATTCCGATGTTGATAATGGCACTTTTGGTACTAGTGTTTGTCTTGTCTCCTTCTAAAGTGCCCAATGTTGCTGCCAATTCTCTCTAAATCTTGTAAAGAACTAGCTCGTATCTTTTGTATCGAAAAATCCTCTCTTCTCGTGCATTTTCAGTCGCAGGATTGCACAAAAGTATTTTCCAGACAGACGTATGTTGGTACAAGTGATCTGGGGGCTAAATTTTGTTCGCTTTAATTCCTCCTCTGCGTAGTCTCTCTCTCTCTCTCTCTCTCTCTCTCTCTCTCTCTCTCTCTCTCTCATCGGCAAAAGATATTCAGTTTGAAGGATTGGCCGATTGGGTAGCATCCGATATTTGATTGTTGTGTTGAAATATTCTATTTGTAAGGAATTTATCATGGTCTTGTAGTTTTTATTATTCAAATTTTTAGAAATACAAACCTACAAAAAAATGTTTGGAAATAACCATGGTGAAGGAGCAGTTGTTTCCCTCCACATGATCAGGTTGGATGGATGGTAAGTTTCTAAACTTAGGAACTTTTTTTCCAACTACTGGGCAGTCTGTTTCAAATTAACTTTTTACCATCAATTTTGTGAGGTTGATTGTCGACATAATAAATATTTTGTCGCGATTTTAATTGCGCTTTCTGCTAGTAGATGTACGATATTTTGAAGTTGATTGTCGACATAGTAAATATTTGTCTCGATTTTAACTGCGCTTTCTGCTAGTGGACGCATGATCCATATAATTGATCTGCAAACAACTCATCAAAAAATGCATAAATTGATCCGTTGTGGTAACTTGTAAGTTAGCCAAGAACAATTATATTACTGGAGTTAGTATAACACACGTGCATGTACAAACGTGTGGTCTCGTTTTACTAGTAGTATTTTGCATAGAAAACCCGCCGAGGTTTTCTGTGGGCTATAAAAGTACAGTACAGTGTATCAGGACAGCAATCAAAATTTTGACGTGTTCCTTTTGAGGTTTTAATAGGGCCCGACGCCCACCCAGAAGCTACACTGCCCTAGATTACTTTGTTTGCGTTTATTATTCAACCTACCACTTGTACTGCGGTAGCACGGCTGTACACAACGATCATCAATCCTCCAATCCGGTCCAAACCATTTGAATGGAGGAGTAATTGTAGTTACACTACATTTAACCACTACATTATTTATTATATTTTTTGTGAGGTCTATTTTGGGTCTCAAAAAATAGAGAAAAATATTCATAAATTTAAAAATAATATATTATGGGACTCTGTAAAAAATCAGCTCTAACGAATATCGGTAAGTATTATTTTTTGATTTGTAGGGACGAAACAGTTTAATTGAACAGTTTCGTCTCTACAAATCAAGAAATAATACTTACTGATATCCGTTAGAATTGATTTTTTACAGGGCCTTATAAATATTATTCTAAAATTTATGGACATTTTTTTTATTTTTTTGGGAGCTGGGATGAGTCCCACAAAAAATATAGTGAATGGTGTAGTGGATGGATGGTAGTGTATGTAGCATCTCTTATAAATTTTAAAATAATATTTTATGGGGTCCTGCAAAAAATTAGCTTTAACGGATATCGATAAGTATTATTTCTTGATTTGTAGGGATGAAATTGTTTAACTGTATAGTTTTGCCCTTACGAATTAAGAAATAATATTTATTAATATCCGTTAGAGTTGATTTTTTATAGGGCCCCATAATATATTATTTTAAAATTTATGAACATTTTTATGTATTTTTTTGGAACCCGGGGTGGATCTTACAAAAAAATGTAGTAAATGGTGTAGTGGTTGGATGTAGTGTACCTTGACTTACTCTAAAAGGAGAGATGCTATATATCTCATTTTGAGGCAAACCATGGTTCAAACCAGAACCGAACCGTCTTTTTATGGTTCGGATTGGTTTGGTTATATGCATTCTATAGATTGGTTTGGTTTTCCAAATTCACAATTCATAAGTGTTGCTTTAATTATTGATTTACTATAAAACTGAAGCAATCTGGACCATACTCACCCATAGAGAATATAGAAAAGGTTTGAATGATAAGAGTATGAAACATAAATTTTGCAGAAGTATCGTGTGTGAATGGACATTTAGAATTAACTGAGGTGATCATGTTTTGATTCGGTTTTATATACCTCATGTCATTTGTTTTTTTTTTTTAACAAAATGGAGAAGATTATATATTAATAACGAGTACTGCTATGAGTACATATGAGCATATACATATTATGCATATATGGATTTTGTAGGACCCATTTTGGATCCCACAAGGATAATTCGAACCATGTATTCATTATTTTTAAAATATTTTTAATTGAGTCATGTAAAAAATTAGCTTAATCCGATATCAATAATAATTTTTTCAGAATTCGTAAGGGCGTAACTGAGCAATTAAGTAGTTCCACTTCTGCAAATTTAGACAAAAATTCTTACCGATATCGGATTGAGCTAATATTTTACCGGGCTCCATAAAAAAAGTTTTAAAAATAATGGGCGGTTCAAATCATCTTTGTAAGATCCGAAGTGAGTTTCACGAAATTCATATGTGCATGGTATGTACATGCTCATATGTATCCATAGCGGCACTTATATAACGAAGTTCATTGCAAATATTTTGGGCAAAACCAAACTAATCATCTGCTAATTGTAAAACGAGAAAAATACAAGGCAATCGATATCTTTCATCTCAACACAGATGCGGAGCTTAATGCAAACAGCGGCACTCATAATATATCTGTTGTATATTCCTACCTAAAATCACCAGCCTCAAAAGAGATAAAGTGATATCGAAAGACAAATACTCAGACGATCAGATGTACTCTATTCAAATAGGATGCATTAATAAATTTTCAAAATCTACAGATCTGACAAGCCACCATGAGTTGTCCCGCCGAAAAATATTATGTAGGTTAAGAATAGTACTATTCACACAGATATAATTGTGAAATAACATTGTCCCTAAAAGAACCCGATCTGCAGATGAAATATTCGTTCAAAGACAACTAATAACTCTCGAGAAGACGAAAGACAAAACTCTTACAGATAAAACGACATGCTGTTGATCTAAAGACACGGGAGAAAAATAAAACAAAGAAAAGCCGTTGATCTAAATCTTGGAATCACAACTCTGGTTGTTGAAATGGGTGCCAAATGTGCTATTGATTTGGTTAATTCACTCGAGAATTCGAACGACGTTGAGTGCTCTGACTTGTGATTGTAGGCTATTGATGACCCATGCAAATGTGCGGGAGATTTGCCAAAGTGCAGAGAAAAGCAAATAGGGCTACTGGCTTATTAGCTAAAGAAGCTTTCAGTTTATGTAGTTTCAATTCTAGTACTTTAGGTTATGCTCTTTTGTTTATATATGTCGATTCAACTTCATGATCACTCTGTAGAGGTTAAATTTTTTGTTTAGTTTTACATTATCTTTGTCTCACCAAAGTTTTATTTTTTAATATCAAATGTTGGAAATGATTTCTTTAAAAGGAAATTGATTTTAGCACTTCAAAAATTGATGGAGGGGCTCCAAAACGACGACGTTTTGTATATCAATACAGTCCAATTTTAGAGCCCCCCAATCAATTTTTGGAGTGCCAAAATCATAATCCTCTTAAAAAATAGACAAACTATTCTCATGGCCATACTTGCCATCATATTATGATTAAAAAAAAAAAAATACTTGCCATCATATTTAATATATTCTATTCATCCGATTATATATCAAATTTACTTTTGCGGGAGATCTCTCCAGGGTCTATATAATTAGGTTGGATCACCAAGACAGTACCGGAGTGGACCCATAATATAAAAACTATTCGGTCTAGTACTGTAAAAATGACCGAAGAATCTCATCCCAAAGTAAGTATTCCTATTAAATTAACTAGCTAGCTAGCTTGCAAGAAAGCTTGATGAGAACTGAGAAGCGATTTTTGTATAGTCTATTAATTAGGTTTCTTTTAAACAATGGAGTATAATTATTGTCTAGTCAAGTTGTGATGAGAAGCCGATTTTTCTGTGGGCAAGTAGGGAGGAAGAATAAATCCCCAGCATATCTCAACTTGTATGCTTTTAGCGAAAGATGCATTGAATCTCATATAAAGAATTCAGAGTACGTACCCCTCTCAAAAGTCATAACCATTACCCTTGATTTGATTATTATACCATTTTAAAATGCCAATGGTATATATGTCCAGTCGTACAGGTGGAATCTTGTACATGTTGTCAAATTGGCTTAGGGTGTTTATGATAGTGAAAAATTTGTAGATTTTTATTTGTGTTTGAGAAGTTATTAGGTGTTTTCGGTAGTGAATAAATTGTTAAAAAATGTTAAGTTGTTTTCGGTAATAAATAAGTTGTTGATACGTTTGTGTGTAGAGTTATTGTATCAAAAATAGTTTTTGTTTGACAATTTTTTTGTGATTGAAAACGAGATGGAAACTTTTTTATTAATGGAAATGAGATGGTAAAATGCGTTAAGTTTTTAGTATTTTTTGTTAGTAAAAACGGGGCCTAAGATAATTCTAAGTGTAGTGTTTTTGAACTTATGGAAAGAAAGAGAAAAGAAAAGAAAATTAATTCACAAACAAAAACCCTTCCTCTGTTGCAACCAAATTTGACAACCTCCTCCTCCTAGGGTTTTGAGAGCTCTAAGGCGATTTTGAGAAATCATAGCCGCCTTGCTTTTTTGCTGGGGGGAGGCGCCCCTCTCCCTCCTCCCCCTAGGCTCCTCCTCCTCCTCCATCCGCTCTTCCTCCTTCGCTCTCCTCTTGCTTCCCCCCTCTTCCCTATAGTTTTTTTTTTATGTTTTCTCCTCCCTCAGATTTGACCCTCTCTGTTCGACGGGCTCTACCATCACCAGAGTCGTTTGTTCGCATATAATCTATTGCCAGAGCCTTTGTGGCAG
This sequence comes from Rhododendron kiyosumense, assembly GCA_019656275.1. Taxonomy (NCBI): domain Eukaryota; kingdom Viridiplantae; phylum Streptophyta; class Magnoliopsida; order Ericales; family Ericaceae; genus Rhododendron; species Rhododendron kiyosumense. The sequence goes on from BPLS01000442.1 coordinate 51,872, forward strand.
TATTGATGGAAGCAGTGAGGGTTGCGATCCATTTGGCGGTTTTTGGGCGGCTAGATTTAGAGCAAAATCTGAGAGAGTTTTGTCTCTCTTTGTGAGAGTAATAAAGTTCGCTTTTGGGTGATTTATTTATTGTTCGGGCTCGAGAAGATTAATATGCATCTTGTTGGGGATTCGAACGTCCAAACCCACAAGCAAACGCACACAATCGAAGAACAAACCAATAACAGAAAACAATATAAAGCAAGAAAAGAATAAGACACAGAGATTACGTGGTTTCGACTTAAGCTGATTGCTTAATCGTATGTCCACGGGGTGCTGGGGTGTTTAACTATGATGAAAATATGTTAGAGTTACAAAAGGAGGCAGCCCTAACTTTGCTTTTATATGTGCAAGTAAGCTAATACACAGAAAACCCTAAAAAATGCCAAAACCTGCGTTTGGTGGGACCCAAAACTGTTTGGGCCATTTTTACTGCGACTCCAAAATTGTCTTCACATCTCAACAGTCTCCCACTTGAAGACATATTCAGACATCTAGCCAATCATCAACTATCATTAACACCACCAGCACCTAGCCTCCCACTCAAGCTTGGAGACCCACAGAAGCTGAACAAAACTTCAGCTTCTCCACAGTAACCACCTTCGTAAACATGTCTGTCGGATTATCCTTTTTGTGAATCTTCTCCAAAGTGAACTGCCCATCCTCCAACAAAGAGTGAATAAAGTGATACTTTATGTCAATATGCTTGGTCCTCGAATGAAAAGCTACGTTCTTCGCTAGATGTATTGCACTCTGATTATCACTGAACAATTTGCAATTGTCCAGTTCCTTACCCGACTCTTTCATGAAGCTCCTTAGCCATACCATCTCTTTGCACGCCTTTATGGTTGCAACATACTCTGCCTCTATTGTGGAAATAGTCACTATTTTCTGTAGCCGCAAGACCCAATCAATTGCTACACTCCCCAATGTAAAAACATACATAGTAGTGCTCTTCCTGCTGTCAATGTCCCCTGCTAAATCCGAATCCACATATCCTTGCAAACAAATATCAGAACCCCCAAAACACAAAGCCAAATCAGAAGTACCTCTCAAATACCGCAAAATCCACTTAACTGCCTCTCAATGCTCCTTGCCTGGATTTGCCATAAACTTGCTGACAACTCCCATTGCTTGAGCAATGTCTGGCCTTGTACTAATCATAGCATACATCAAGTTGCCTACCGTCGAGGCATATGGAACTTTAGCCATGTAGTTCTTTTCTTCATCAGTTACTGCCCCTTTTTCCCTTGAAAGCTTAAAGTGACTTGCCAACGGTGTGCTAACAAGCTTATCACCTTCCATGTTGAACCTTTTGAGCACATTTTCAACATATTCCTCCTGTGACAACTTTAACTTCCGGTTCACCCTGTCCCTACTGATTCGTATCCCAAGGATTTTCTTCGCAGAATCCAAATTTTTCATTGCAAACTCCTTGGATAGCTGTGCCTTGAGATTAGCAATCTCATCCATGCTTGCACCTGTAACAAGCATATCATCTACATACAACAAAAGTATGAGATACGATTTACCAAGCTTCTTAAAATAATAACAGTGATCCCCATGACATCTACTGAACCCTGTATTTGTCATAAAAGTATCAAACCTTTTATACCACTACCTAGGCGTATGTTTCAACCCATATAGACTCTTTCGAAGCTTACATACCTGATCCTCTTTCCATTTGACAATGTAACCCTCTGGCTGATGCATATAAATATCCTCCTCCAAATCCCCATGAAGGAGAGCAGTTTTAACATCTAACTGCTCTAAGTGCAAGTTCTCAACAGCTACAATATTAAGGACATATCTAATAGTACAAATCTTTACCACAGGAGAAAAGATTTTGGTGTAGTCAATAACTGGTTTCTGCTCAAAACCCTTTACTACCAACCTCGCCTTGTACTGTTTGCTCCCATCAAATTTTTCCTTAAGCCTGTATACCCATTTATTGTGCAAAGCTCTCTTCCCCATGGGCAACTGAACCAAGTCCCAAGTCTAGTTTGATGATAGAGAATCCATCTCATAATCCATTGCTCGCTCCCACTCTCCCTTGGTCTCCACCTGCAATACTTCCTTAAAACATTCTGGTTCACCACTATTAGTTAACAACAAATAGTGTAAAGCAGAAGAATAACGCATTGGTGGTTTAACGGTACGTGTAGACCTCCTGAGTGGAGGACTATGTAGATCTGCCTATGGAATAGGTTGTATATTAATATTCTAAGGCTGTGAGACATTACTATCAGGGATACCCACAAACTCTACAAAGTCTGAATTTTCATTAGCTTCCTCGAGTTGATTTTGTCTGTTTCTATACAAAACAGACTCATTAAATATCACATCCATACTCCTGCATGTTTTTCGATTTTCAAAATCATATAGCTATACCCATAGCTATCAGTACCATAGCCTATGAACACGCACTTTCGAGACTTAACATCAAGTTTACCCCTATCACTCGATTCAATATGCATATAGGCCATGCAACCAAATACTCGTAAATGAGATAAATTTACCTCTTTACTTGACCAAGCCACCTCTGGCAATCCATTGTTCAAAGGAACTGAAGGTCCCCTGTTGATTAAATACACCGCTGTATTTACTGCATCAGCCCAGAATTGCTTAGGTAACCCAGCATGTAGCCTCATGCTCCTTGCGCGCTCTAGGATTGTCCTATTCATGCGCTCAGCAACCCTATTCTGCCTTGGCTTCTTTGGGATTGTTTTCAACCTTCGAATCCCATTTGCAGCACAGTAAGCCTGAAACTCACCATCACAATACTCGCCACCATTATCAGATTTCAGACACTTCAATTTCTTTCCTGTTTCATTCTCAACTAATGCTTTCCAATTCTTAAAAACACCAAACACATCAGATTTATGCTTGAGAAAATAAACCCATAATTTTCTAGTACAGTCATCAATGAAAGTAACAAAATAACGTGAGCCACTAAGAGAAGATACCTGAGATGGTCCCCACACGTCTGTATGAACCAGCTCCAACTTCTCTAATTTAAGAGTCTTTGCCACCTTTATAAAATTAACTTTCCTTTGTTTCCCGAAGATGAAATCCTCAGAGAAGTCCAAGTTCAGCGACTTACAACCTGGCAATTTTCCCTTCAACAACATTACTTTCATCCCGTTTTTGCTCATGTGACCCAGCCTACGATGCCACATAGTACAATCAACTGCTAATGTTGCCACTGCGATGCTACAATAAGTACCCAAAGATACATATAGGGTTCCTTCCTTTTTACCGCGAGCCACAACCAGTGCCCTTTTGCTTATCTTCCAAGCGTTTGATGTAAACGATGAGACCACTCCACCCTCTGACAACTGACCCACCGAAATAAGATTCCTTGTTAGACTAGGCACATGTTTAACATCCTCCAATTTCAGTACTATCCCGTTTGTTTGAGTCATATACACATCCCCTTTCCCAACTATGTTGCAAGCTTCATTATCACCCAGATAAACTTTTCCATAGTTTCCCTGCACATAATTCTATAGCACATCCATGCGTGAAGTAGCATGGAATGAGGCTCCCTAGTCTACAATCCAGGACTCATTGTGAGAATCCAGCGAACAAATCAAGGCTTCATTATCCGATTCCTCGGAAATGTTGACGGTGTTCTTACCCCCCTGATTATTTCCGTTCTGCTGCTTTTTCGATGGTGCCTTACAGTCTCGCTTCCAATGCCCCATCTAACCATAGTTCCAACAACCTTCAGGTTTCACTTCTCTACTACGAGATTTACTCTTGCCCCTATTCTTGGAACTCCCTCTTCCCTTGCCCTTGTTGCCTCCCTTATTCACAGACCTACCTCTGTCTTCTGTATTAAGTGTTGAACCCAAAGCAACATCCTCATCTGATGCTCTCCTCTTTGCCTCTTTTCCTAATATCAATCCAGTAACATCCTCCAATTTTATTGTTGCAGACCCAAAGGAATTACTTACTGCCACGACAAGTCCATTCCAACTTTCTAGCAAACTCGATAGTAGAACAAGAGCTCTAATCTCATCATCAAAATTAATACCCACGGATTCTAACTAATTTGTGACAGTATTAAATTCATTTAGATGTTTAGCAACAATAGAGTTTTCAGGCATCTTTAGGTTAAACAACTTTTTTCATAAGATATACCTTGTTCACCGCAGAAGGTTTCTTGCACATCTTTTCTAGGGCTTTGAACAAATCTGCTGTAGTCTTTTCTTTGGCAATATTTGACGCAACCGACGGCGCGAGGCTCAATCGCATAGTCCCTAAAGCTTTGCGATCCAAAATATCCCAATCTGCTTGCTTTGTGCTTTCTGGTTTCGTGCCACTGATCGGAAGATATAGATCCTTCTGATACAAAATATCCTCCATCTGCATCTTCTAGAAAGCGTAGTTCGTACCATTGAACTTCTCGATCTTGGCTTTGTTCGGACTCCTTTTTAGTTTTAGTTTTAATTTTGTTGCTAATCATTATCCTACTTCTTTTTCCAATCATTACCCTATTTTTCTCTCCATCCACTACCAAAACTAAACTAAACTAAACTCTCAACCAAACACTACCCTTGTATTTTTCTTCAGCCATTGTGTAAACCCTTGACCTCCTAACCCAGAGCTCTGAAACCAGTTGTTGGGGATTCGAACATCCAAACCCACAAGCAAACACACACAATCAAAGAACAAACCAAGAACAGAAAATAATATACAGCAAGAAAAGAACAAGACACAGAGATTACGTGGTTCTGACTTAAGCTGATTGCTTAATCGTACGTCCATGAGGTGGTGGGGTGTTTCACTATGATGAAAATATGTTAGAGTTACAAAAGGAGGCAGCCCTAGCTTTGCTTTTGTATATGCAAGCAAGCTAATACACAGAAAACCCTAAGAAATGCCAAAACCTGGGTTGGGTGGGACCAAAAACTGTTCGGGCCATTTTTACTGCGACTCCAAAATTGTCTTCACATCTCAACACATCTATTGGTGGTTTGCTAGAAATTTATTAGTGTGTTCATTTCTAGTCGAAGTTCATCTGATCGTCTAGGTTCTTATTGTTTTTTTTTCTTGGTTAGCAATGTACTATATCTTTTTTTGAGACTGCTATAGGATATATTAATTTTTCGCTCAACGGAAGGTGAGTCAGGCCATGTCTGGGTTGGGAATGAAAGACATTAATCGCCTCATTCTTTCTCATTTTGTATCAATTAGATGATTAGCTTGGCTTTGTCCAAGTTATCTGTAATTAATTTTGTTGTGTAAGTGCCGTTAGACTTTATCAATGTAGTACCTCACTTTTGTCAAAAAAAAAAAAAAAAAGATAGTGAAAAAAGAGAAGAAATTAACATGAAAAAGTAGGGAAGAACGAATAGTAAATTTTTCTCCCAACTTGTTTGGCCTTTTCCTTTTTAATCATTTTCCATATTTAAATTCTCACCCTTTCCTCATTTTCCGAACAGACCCTAAAAGAAAAATGTATAGATATTTAAACCTAAGGAGTGAACCAAATTAATGGTGGGGAAGTTATAGTTTTAGCTGGAGATGTTATGGCAAATTTTCTTAATGGTGTTAAATAATTAACAACTTACATTTAAGCCAAGATGTAAACCTAACATGATTATTATAATACTATCATTAAGCACAAATAAAATAAACAAGAGCGGCGTACCTGTATCAATTCATGCGGACCTTGAGCGATCTTGTCATTGATTGAAGCTATTATTTGGTGGATCTCCGGGAAGCAATTGGAAGGCTTGTGAATTTAAGGCAACGGTGGTCAAGCACTGGTGTGGTGAAACAGAATTCGGCAAGCATATCTCAGGGTGATTCGTGAGGATTTATAATCGTATGTAAGATTGTTTATAACTACACATTGAGTGAAGTGTTTTAATTTATTCCCCTAAGTTTTATCCATTTAGTTTTTCACATATATGGTATCTTGGTGTTCTGTGTTTGATTGCTTTGGCTTTGTTCATTTCTTATTTTAATTTTGTTTTTTAATTATTATCATATTTCTCTCTCCAATCATTATCCTATTTTTCCAATTAATATTTTTATTTCTTTCTCTACTCATTAGCTCTCTCTCCAATCATTACCATATTTCTCTCTTCACCTATTACCAAAACTAAAATATCCAAAACTAGCAAACGAATAAGGCCATATTTGTGTGGTTGGTTGATATATTGATTAGTGATTGTTGAATTGAGAGTTCATACAAAGTTGATGTATGTACCTAGGCAATCTAGGATTTTTTATAAAAAGGCTCATTATCAAGTCTCCACTTTTGACCTAGTGATCAAACACCGAAGACGAAGAGTTCGATTCTTTTGGATTTTTGGTTTGAAACCTTTATTGTTGGACTTACCATCACTTTATTTCTTGAATGGACAATGGACGGTGAAATTGATTCTAAAAAATTAATTGAACTGCGTGTAGCTGGCCGATCACTCACGAAAAACTTCTCTAATTCTTTTTGGATGGGATGGAAAGAAATAGGTACGGTCGGCCCTAACTTTATGGGGAATTGAATTAAGTAAAAATGACAGATGGTTTCTTTTTACAAGTCTTAATGTAGAAAAGATAAGTAGATAAATTTCCTTTGCAAGAACAAATAAATACAAGTATTTATCATTAAGAAAAAAATCCTTAAACAATAACCAAACAAGCTATTTAAAAATCATCACCACCTAAATATTGCTAATTCCAAAAAAATGACATTACGAGATTTTAAAAATATTGATATCAAAATATCACTCTTCATGCAGTTTTAACAACAGCAGTTCATAGCTGCAGTACTAACTGTGCCCGAACAAACGTCTTATCCACCATCTCTTGCTCAGTAGATATGATGAGAAATCCATTCAATCTACAAAAATTCTACAACCACACCCAAAATTACACACCCTCTCACAAAACACAAGGGTCCCACACACACTGCGTGTGGAGTGTGTGTGGGACCCTTGTGTTTTGTGAGAGGGTGTGTGTGCAGTGTGTGTGGGACCCTTGTGTTTTGTGAGAGGGTGTGTGTTTGGGTGTGTAATTTTGGGTGTGGTTGTAGCACTTCTCTTCAATCTATTCGTGAACGGAAACTCTAAGGCCACCGACAGGCATGCGGGGCCCACTTTAGGCCCTGCACGGATGATCCGAGCCGTTCAATAATTTTAAAGTAAAAAATTTAGTGAGCTTATTAAAAATCAACTCAGTCCGATATGCGAAAGTGCTCAATCCAATCTTTCATTTTTTTTCATGCCTTTTCCGGATTTGTGAACCAAATGAAAGATTGGATTGAATGTCTACACATATCGGATTGAGCTGATTTTATTGAAGCCCACTCGGTTTTTTATTTTAAAGTTATTAAATGGCTTGAATCATCCGTGCGAGTTCCGGAGTGGGCCCTGCGTGTCCGTCTGTTCCCATGATCGGTACCCATGGTCTGTTTGTGTAGAAGAGTCCTTTCGTGACATAGTTGATACAGTAACATTCTCTTCAAACAACATTTATTTCGGCAAATGACACGCTCCTCATAAAATACATTGCCATATTTTTAAAAAATCAATTTCATTGGTTTTGTCATGTAAGTTTTGGATCCTTGGGAGTTCGAAATGGAGCACTTAATTTCTGAGTTCGAAATTGGAATATTACAACGGCACATAAATAACACAAGAGAGCCCCTGAAATTTGTATATTTGAAAGCTTAAATTGACCGCACTTCGAATTTCAATTCAGAGTTGGCTTTGAAAATAGGTAAGATATATTGTTACAGGTCTAAACCTAATGGTCCCAGCCCCCCTTTTGGAACAGAAAAAGATTGTCCAAATGCAAGGCCTCTCGAACTGATCATGATCATTGATTATCCTATATGACTGTTTGGCATGCTTGTCATCTTATGGGTTTCCTTTAATTGAATTTTCAAAGCTTTATATTATTCATCGATAGAGAAAAATATCTGCTTGAAAAGCATGACCACATACGTGCAAACACCTATTTTTATGTTCACCAGTTGACGCGCGATACGTACGTCACTGGCTCAATTCCGAACCTTCAGAGCTTAAAAATGGTTTGACATTATGGGGTGTTTTCGAAAGTGAAAAATTTGTATATTTTTATCTATGGTTGAGAAGTTGTTAATTAGGAGTTTTCGGTAGTGAATGTATTGTTGAGAAATGTCAAGATATTTCAGTATTGAAGATGTTGATAGGTTTATGAGTAAAATTACTCTAGCAAAAACAGTTTTTGTTGACAATTTTGTTGTTAGTAGAAACAAGATGGTAAAATGCATTAAGTTTTTAGTATTTTTTGTTAGTGGAAATGGGGCCAAGTGGTATTTTTAGTGAAAACAAGTGGTATTTTTGCATTAGTTTAAAGAAAAATATGTATAGCGTCGGGGTCAATTCACCCTCGAAATATGCAAGTTTCAGTTATGACCTACCACTTTTAATTGATAATTTTTTTTAAACGTTTCTAATTGATAATTAGAACAGTATGAATCACTGATGAATCGGATGTTTTTGGCTTGTGACTTTTGTTTTTATGAAATTTTTAACACCAAAGAAGTTATATTATCAATCGGTCGCGGTGGTGATCAAATTGACCGTAAACCGGCAAGTTGATTCCGATATAAAAAAAAAAGGGCAGTTGATGAAGGCTTGAGATTTGCTGTTTGAACTTTGAAACATACGAAAAAGAAGGAAATTATGAAGGGAAAATAAGAAAATTTTCGCTTCCTCATTGCTTGATATGTAGATAAAAGGAGGGGAAAACCACAAAACCAAGCATGGAGGAGCATATGTAGTAAATTTCACTTTATTTACAACTTTCTTCGTGTGTGGCCTGTTGATAATCCAAGTTCCTCTTCAATTGGTTCGTATGTTTCCTAGCCTTCTTGCCCTAACCGGGGTTGCCCGGCAAGGCCCTCCGACGAGAGGATGAGAATGTACAGAGAGCAAAGCAAGAGACTTGCGTACTAGGATTTTAGGGATTGAGTGGCATGTATCGCTCTAGGGTTGCTTCACTTGATATTTATAGAGTTTGTTTGACTTGTTCTCCAAGTACGGGCATGTGCCCTGCATGGGTCGGCTAATGTCACTGTGACGTCACTGATAAGATCTGGTAACCGTTTTGGTATAAGCTGGGACTCCCATGCGTACCTGTTATCATCTTATCAGTGACATCATTGGGGGGGGGGGGGGGGGTTTGCGCGCACGCGGCATCATGGTTGGCCGAGCCTCACCCTCGGGCGAGCTTGAGTGCAAGTAACTTGTAGGGAAAAATAGCCGATGGAGTTACTGGACCTGAAGGTAGCCGAACATGACGACTCTTCTTGTCAAGTGGGCGCGTCATCGTTCATCGCCACACCTTGGTTATAGCTGAACTAGGGATCAAGTACGGCCACTCTCTTGTCCCTAACTTCGGCCCGCGCTTTTTAGATGCGAAATTCAAGCCGTTAGGTTCGACCTATTACAATAGCCCCACGATCTTTGTCGATGCTGATTGCATGGTAGAGTTGACAGTAGACCTGGCCGAACCCAAGATGTTGCCGAACTCTAGTGATTATGTACCATGGCCGTTGTTTGGCCGAGCTCGATCATCTTCGATCTTCTTAGCAATCGTCAAAGTCACCAGTGGGGGAATGCCAGATGTCTTCTTCTGCATGGGAGTGGCAGATGAAAGGACATTTGGTATGCATCGGGACTCTACACAGCCATCCCATATGTGCCATGGTTAGATGTTGATTGGCTGTCGGTTCGGCGGTGCAATTATGGGAGGAAAATTTGAATCCCATTGCCTTCCCCTATATAAAGGATGATGAGATGAGAGAAAGAGGTTACAACTTCTCTCTCTCTTTAGAACTTCGAAGATTTAGAGCTTCTCTTTCTCATCTTCTTTGCTCCTGGTTTCGATTCTTCGTGGATTCAGCATCAGATCTTTAAGAAATTTCCAGGTGTGAGTTCAATTTTCGCTTATCTTCATTTCTCTGCAGATTTTACACCATTTTCCATTATTTTTTTGGTGTTTTTTGGGTTTTTTGTCTTGTATGAATAGTACGAGGACGGAGATGAACAGTGATGTTCATCTCTATCTTTAATCAGTTCTTTCGAGCCCCAGTTTTGGTGCTGGATGGGTTTGGCCGACACTAGATTATGCCGAACCTTAGATTTGAAACTTTGAGGGATCCCCAAGCCTGTGTTTATAGTACAGGTTAGGGTGGGCCAATAAGGTAGCCGAACTTAGGGAGATCCTTGTCTTTAGGCTGACGATAAGGTTTCTCATCATATCTTGTTGTTTTTTTAGGTCTGGCTCACCCAATGATAGTAATCTCTTTCGACTTTGAAAGCTCGGGAGACGATTCCGGCGACTCGCTTCTCCAAGAGTGGTTGGATAGGAGTAGGAACCGACACCAAAACTTTTCCGTAGCTTCAAATATGTCGGTTGATTCCCAAGATTCAAATGCCAAGCGTGACTACGACTATGGAGAGGACGAGTTCATAACCGAGCCTGAGATCTCATTCACTCAGTCTACCCATTCCGAGGTCGAGCCCTAGAGAGGACTTGAAGCCGTCTTGAGATTCAATTCTGAAGCTGAAGCTTCGTCATCCGCGCAATCACGATGTGATGACATTCCGATCGTAGACATAAAGGTTGCTGACCTTTATGAGAGGGGTCAAGTTTGCCCCATGCCCACTTCTTCAGCGGGGACGCCGGGGAGTACGAAAACTTCTGCCAAGAGTACAACATTCCTGACGACGTGATAGTTAGCCAAATTGCTAGTGACCAAATTAAGGATAGAGGGGAGCATAGACCCGAGCACATCACTGTCCCCCTTATGACCATCTGTGAGGCTGGGCTACGATTTCCTTTCCACCCATTCCTCAGGGAACTCTTGGCTCGGTTTAGTCTTGTCGCCCACTTCTTTGCCATAAACAGCTTCAGGATTGTAATGACCGTGATAGCATTAAAAGAGCTTCACAACCTAGAGTTTACCATCACTGACCTTTTTGAGACATATGTTTTGTCTAGGCATGGTTGCACTGAACGTAGATACCTCTCGACTCGCCGAGGCAAAGAGCCTTTGGTTGATGGGTTACCCGATACTGACAAATGGGCAAACTTCTACGGGGAGGTACATGGCAACTACGAGTTCGGCAACCGAACTATGTGTAGATATCATGTGCTAAAGATAAAAGACTTTAGAGGTTGCTCAAACTGCTTTATTTTATGTGTAGATATCATGGCCTGTTTCGTGGGGCTGCTCCTGTGATGGTGGAGGAGGTGGCAGGGGAGGTGTTTGCTTTCATCGCCTCCTGTCTCTAGTAGATCTGGATATAGCTGGTGTGACGTCTTGCATGTGTTGCTTCATTTGGGCCATTTCGCCCTTAGAGCTGCCAATTCATTGTCTCTCTTGTCGTCGCACTGTTGCAGCAGGAGGATGTAGGCCGCTGTTACGTCGTTTGTGACCAGAGATAGCCCAGAGCTGGCGGGGATTGAAATGGACATGTGCCTCTTTAGGGGTGGTGGAAGGATTATGTTTCCACTGGTGTCTTTAGCCACCGAAATGGTAATGTCCGTCAGATCTCTGCCCATGGTGGTTGAATTTGTGGTCGTCTTTTGGAAGAGGAAGGTGGTTTGAAAGGAATTTGAGCCGTTTGAATCAGAAGTGATTCACGTCGGGTTCACCAATTGTGTGGCCCCTTGATCTTTGATCCAAGTTCCACTTCAACTGGTTCATATGTTTCCTAACCTTCTTGCACTAACATGCACAGTGAACGCACGACTAAAACTTGATCGGGGTTGCCTGACAAGGCCCTCCGGTGAGAGGATGAGAATGTCCAGAGAGCAAAGCAAGAGACGAGGGTTTTAGGGATTGAGTAGCATGTCCTTCTCTAGGGTTGCTTCACTTGGTATTTATAGAGTTTGCTTGATTTTTTCTTCAAGCACAGGCATGTGCCTTGCACGAATTGGCTGATGTCATTATGACATCACCGATAAGATCTGGTAACCATTTTGATATGAGTTGGCACCCCCATGTGCGATCATTAGTATCTTTTGGCATAACTGCTTCAAAACGGGTGGGGGGTTGCCAAGTGGCATCATGGTTGGCCGAGCCTCACCATTGGCCGAGCTTGAGTGCAAGTAACTCGTAGGGAAAAATAGATGATGGAGTTATTGGACCTGAAGGTAGCCGAACATGATGACTCTCCTTGTCAGGTGGGCACGTCATCGTTCATCGCCACGCCTCGGTTATAGCTGAACTAGGGATCGAGAACGGTCACTCTTTTGTCCCTAACTTCCGCCCGCGCTTCTTTGATGCAAAATTCAAGCCGTTAGGTTTGGCCTACTACACTTTGTAATTATTTTCTTTTATCTTGTCTTCTTTTCCCACGAAACCAAAATCGAGCATCAGGTATTTACTCCCTCCTAAAGTCTAAGGCCCCATTTGATAAAGCTCTTAGGAGATGGGATTAGATTACTAAGCCAAAGGTATTAAAAATACTGCGTTTGGTTTCCAAAATTGGTTCAGATTCGTAGTTCGTTGGGATAACCAATTCGGCCTTTAAGGGGTATTAGCAATACCCCGTGGGACTTGGTATTCATAGTCCGAACCCAACCCCTTCTCATTACCAATCCCTTCTCATTACCAATTTCTTCTATTAATCCAATCCCATCATCTAATCTCATCTCAAACAAACATGATATTAATAATCTCATCATCTAATCCTATCCCAAACAAACATACTCATTATCAATCCCTTCTTATTACTAATCTCATCTTCATTAATCCAATCCCATCATCTAATCTCATCTCAAACAAACATGATATTAATAATCTCATCATCTAATCCTATCCCAAACAAACATACTCATTATCAATCCCTTCTTATTACTAATCTCATCTTCTTACGAATCTTAATCCTAATCCCATCTTCTTACGAATCACATCCATCTATCACTGTTATCAAACGGAGCTTTAATAGCTAGCCATATATTTGTATGAAGCCAGTTCATACAAAGTTTTGTATCAACTTTAGTTGAGGCCCAATTAGTAAAAGGTGGAATTGGCCCGTACAATTAAATTGAGATACACGTAAATTCCTCCATATTAAAAAAAAAAAAAAAACAATTTGTGTTTGATTTTCATTCTCACCTGCATATGAACTTTTTATAGAAG
>BPLS01000442.1:65076-78582 GCA_019656275.1 Rhododendron kiyosumense
GGCCAGAGCCAAGTTGGGGACAATCTTAAATTTTGACTTTTTGTTTTTAGAAAAAATCCAATTTAAGTACAGAAGGTGTTCAGTATAATTACCAAAATATCCTTAGGTACGATGTATATAGCCCATGATTCGAACAATTTACTTTTGGTGGGTCTGGAACTGACGTCTCAGTTTTGACGTTACGAACAAGATTTCTCCCAGTCTCCTACCAACCAAAAACACATAACAAGAAGAAAAGCTCACCTCCTCACTCATTTCCTCCTGCACATTCATTTCGTTTGCCAATTCAAACCCCCACACCCACACCCCCAACCCACCTCCTCTCTCTCTCTCTCTCTACCTTTGCCTGTACGCATACCCGCATACATCTGTATGAGGATATAAATGTATCATCACCGCGCGTCTATGTTTCCGTGATACTGAGATGGTGCAAGATGATGATTTGTTACGAGTTTAATCAACGAGCGGTTGTCATTGGCTCATTTTACGGATCGGAACTCAGCGGTTCGGACCAGCTCACGCGCACTTCAATTTCTTTGCCAGGTGGGTTGATGTCAAGCCACTGCGGTTTCAAGTCGGTGGTTTTAATGGTGGCGTTAACGGTGTCGCTGCTGGTGGTGCCGCTGGTTTTGCCGGCGCCGCTTCCTCCGCCTCCTACGACGCTTCTCGTTATCCCGTTCTTGATAATGGCACTCTTAGTAGTGTTTTTCTTTTTTTCTGCTTCTAAAGTACCCAATGTTGCTTCCTATTCTGTCTAGATTTTGTTCTCTCTCTCTCTCTCTCCCTCTCTCTCTCTCTCCAAGCTTCGTATGTAAATCCCTGTTGTTATTTCTGTGTTGGATTCGGAATGAGTATGGGTTGAAGGGGTTTGTAGCAAAATTATCACAGTCGGCGTTGATTGTAATGATTTTATTTTGAAGGATCTTAACATCTTGAACTTTTATTGGGTGTGAAAGGTGTTTAGGCAAAAAACCATCTTTAGTTGAACTTTGACGTGATCGAGGTTGGTCTACGGCCGCCTCGAAACAATTAAAACGGCCAAGTTTTGCTACCAAATTGGTTCTGTTGATAGTATGACTGACTAAATCCACCTTTTAATCTTTCTTACGACAACGTTGATCTTTCCATACATTCTGATTTTGATGCTGCTGTTTGTCAGGCCTGGGGGATCCAATTCAGAGTAGACACCTAGAAGGGTTCGGTGTTTTGTTGCTTTTCTTTTCGTTGTGAGCAGTTAGATTTTCTGGTGGCCATAGTTTTGGCAAGAATTTTGTAATTTCTGTTCCAAGGCTATCTTCTTGGTCTTTTGGGCTTTATCCTTTTATAAAATTTGTCTTTTTGCAAAGAGGATTTTACCTATTTTGTTATTTTCAATTTTGACAGATCAGAGGGGCTGTGGGTAAAATTGACAAGTTCGTTTTGAATTTTCAGAACTAACCGTTATCTCCTGGCATATAATATATGGTCCCTAAAAAGTTATTTTTTCAACTATTTACTATTAAGTTTTTTTTTCAAAACTATTACTATTAGGTCTCGTATCGCTAAAATTCTTATTTTTAAGTACTTATTTTCTTTTTACGAAATTGATCATTCTTTCAAAATACATTATTTTTAATTTAAAAAATTCAAATAAATACTTATTTACTTTAAGGGACGGGGCCGGCTCCTTCATCTACTTTTCTCTACTTATTGTATGTGATTTCTTTTTTTAAAGCAATTAATGAGGTAGGTCGGTGGGAAGATGTACGAAATATACGTTGGCTCCATTCTTGTAAAAAATAAAGTATATATTTTTTTATTTTGTGTGATTTATTTGTCTTTTCTGAATTTTTATTAAATTTGCGTTTTATTTTTGGATTACTATCCATCTCGACATAAGGAGTCTAAAAAGTAAAAAATTATTACCAAGAGCAAAAAAAGTTTATTAAAGAGAAAAGAAATACCAAACAGCAGTCTTTTTTTGTCTAAAGTCATGTTGTCTTATAAGAATTCTTTTTAACATTTGTTCACATTTTTATATTTTTTCGATTTCTCTCATTGAGACAAATGATTAATCCCAAAAATTATGACAGGAAGCTCAACAAAACAAAAGTGAAGTAATGCAGCCTCGTTTTACGAACTGTTTGCAAGAACAAAACACAAACAAGTATGAAATAGACGTACTTTTCAAACACAAAATAATGAGACAAATCTCGCTTTTTTTTAATTCAATAACAAACTCATCCTGCCCTAAACTTAGAATGAATACAAATATGGTAAAAGAAACAGTAGACAACTTAGGAAACAATTAGGGCCGCTAATCAAACCCTAATCAAAGGAAATACTAACATTACAAAAAAAATTGAAAATTTTAGTTTGACTAGGAAATCAAAAGCTAAAAAAAAAAAAAAAGGTTACCAAAACAGATGGCAACTAAAACCCTATCAAAAGTTATTAGAAATCTAAATATTACTATAAACGGCAAAATAGGCCTTTTAGAAGGCTAAACAGCGTTGAAACAATGACCTGCTCTACATCAAAAAGTTGCAAAAAACGTCCCGCTCTACATCAAAAAGTTGTGAAAATTAGTGTAACACCGAAAAAATTCACACATAAAGATTAAAAAATGGAGCCGCAGGACTGGGTTTTTTTTTTTTTTTAAGAGCATACGTTGGACTGCCTTAAAAGACTTTAAATTGATATCTCTCCCTAAACCAAAACTGAACTTCTTTAAATCCTTTTTTTCCCCATTATCTGGGGTCCTCTCTCTCTCTCTCTCTCTCTCTCTCTCTCTCTCTCTCTCTCTCTCTCTCCACGCAACTCCTTTGTACTACTTTTTTTGTTTGCCTAGCATTAATTGGGGACCTACTTCATTATATAGTTACGGAAAGAATTTTGTTTGATAATTAACTTTCACGCTCCTTTTTTTTGTGACCACACTCTTTTTTTGCCTTTCTTGTGATGTGAATTTATAAAATTAACCTTTCGCTTTGCATTTTCTTTCACACTTGAAAGGGCGTAAGTCTAAATTCAAATCACATAAAGATTAAAAAAAAGTGTTATTATAAAAAAGAGTATGAAAATTGTTATTCATTTTGTTTCCATACATAGTATCTACAAAACTATGCGGCCTTCCTAAGTGGGGGGCCAAAAGCCCATGCCTCACTTGTCTTAAGGGCAAGCCGACCCTGGCCCGGTTGGTCTGATGATTAAAGTTCTCCACATAGAAGCTTTGATTCAATTTTGGCTGCATTCCGTTAGTGGACAAAAAAATTGATTTTTGAAAATTTGTCGAGTTATGCGTAAACTAGCCAAACACGATAAGTTATTTTCAAAAACATTTCTTTCATTAAAAGCAATTCTTGTATTTTATTCAAAAATTACGTGTGGTCTAGTTATTTTGAAAAGAAAAACCGCCGAGGTTTTCTATGGGCCAGCTACACATACATCTGTATCAGGACTAACAATCAAAATTGAATGGTGTTTTTAGGGTTTAATAGGGGCAGACCTCCACCCAGAAGGGTACACTGCCCTAGATTACATTTTTGTTTGTGTTTATTAGGGTAGCCGGGTAGGCAGCTAGCTTGACTTATTATTCAACCTTCCACTTGTAGCATGGTAGCACAGCTGTACACACCTCCATTGGGATTACACGCCTACAAAGCCATGCATGGCTTTAAGCCCCAATTTTGACTACTTTTGAGAGCTCCAATTTTAAATAGTTCGTATATAAAAATTAAGTTAATTAATTTGTCTAAAATTTTAGTTTACGTTATGAATTTGACGCAGTCGACCGTGAAATATCGTATCCATGCCATGAATTTGTCATAAAACCGCAAACACATATGAAAAATTTACCATCAAGTACGATGAATTTATCGTGTTCCGTATTGGTAGGTAAGGTAAGAAATGGGTCATAATAAATGAAAAGTTGGAGTGAGGAGTAGAAAGTTGCAATTTAATTAAGATGTTAGGATTTTTTGAATGTAAGAATGAAAAGATAAGTATTCAATATATGATCAATAATTAAGTTCCTCTTTTCAATAATAATGTGAAGAGTAGATTTCGCAGAACTCCACATGCTTGCATTGAACGCCACTCACTTTTGTGAAAGGCATCGGATGAGCATTGCTCCTAAAGCAGAGAATAACCTCTAGAATCAAGTTCATTATGTGATTCAATTTGTCACCAATTCCGTAAGGAGTCTGATAATTGTACGAATTTGCCTATTAATTACAATATATATGAACTCAGTACCTCATATATACCATCTCAAATCCTAAATGGACTTATGTCACCGTACATAAAAATCAGTTTCATTAGATATCTACTTTTATCAAATAGGGATAACAATTTTTATCGATTTTTATCAAATGGTGATTACAATTTTTCTTTTTATGAGACTAGACGGTTATTCTCAGCATCATACTAGCCGTCCATTTTATTACTGGTTCGATTATCGAAATGATTTTCATGGAAAATCTTTCCTTCAGGATCCGTACAACAAATAATTTGGCTCATAATAGAAAAACCATTCTGGCTAGTACCAGAAAATGACCGGAGAAAGTACATTCAACTTCCATGAAAAGTTAGATATAGTGTATTAGGTTTTTCTTTAAGAATTATTATTGTCCAGTCAAGTTGATGAGAAAACGATTTTTCTATAGTAAAGTAGGGAGGACTATGGTTAGATTTTGGTAAGAATAATTCCCTAGCTAGCTTATCTCAACATCCATGCTTTTAGCGATAGATGCATTGAATCTCATAAAAAGAATTAAGTTGCCTCTCCAAAGTCATAAACCATTACCCTTAATTTGAATATTAATATCAAAAGGGTCTAATTAAGGCCAATGGTATTATTATTAATGTACATTCGTCCAGGTGGATCTAATATTTAAGGCCAATCAGGGCTAGTTTATGCACACCACGGCTATTTCCTTCTCCGGTCTAGTCAAAAGTATGTTATCCACATCGGAACTAGAGAATTCACAAGCGATAAATTATCTCTTATAGTATGGACCCAATTAAGAGGTTACCCAAATTTTAAACTTAAGATGCCTGGATTTACCGCTCATCTCTATTGCCACTTGAGTTACCACTTGGGTTAATTTGTACAGGTAGAATCTTGTAGTATTTCAATTGTCTAGCTAATACCAAAAGCACAGTTATATATAAAAAAATTTAAAAAAAAAAAAAAGTAGGGAGATTAGCAAATTGTGGGTGATAGATATATACTTAGTGGTTTAGCTAAAGATGTTATTTCTGTGGGCCCTGAATAGGACTGCATAAAAAATTTGGTCAACCACGAAATTGAACCGAACCATTTTGGGTCCCTATCTATGGATTAATGGTCCGAACACGGTTACAGAAATTAGAAAAACGGTGACATATAATTTGGTCCACGATTTTTTTGGTTTAGCATTGGATTAACCGAACTGGACCATGAGATATTTTTATTTATACGCATAAACATAAATAAATATGTATTTAGTTTAAATAATTTTACCTGTAATTATAAATTATTAAGTTATAAGTTATATTAATATAACTCATTAGTTTTGTATAAATTAAAGCCGAAGGGTGTAAAGCATAGTTCTACTCTAAAGGGAAAAAAAAAAACTTGTGTAAACAATAAGCGGCTAGCTTATTGTCCTTTCATTCTACCCCACCCTATGTTGTTCGGCTAAAAAAGCCACTCGGAATTATTTTTTATCATTATTCAAAAAAATTGCATTTGTTAGTTTTTCATCAATTTTTTGAGGATTATTGTTTTGTCATGACGAAAAGAATCTAAAAAATAAAAAATTATGACCAAAACTCAATTTTTTTGAATAAAGATAAAAATAAGCCAATTTTTTTGTCTTTATTAAAAAAATTGGATTTTGATCCTAATTTTTTATTTTTTAGATCCTTTCGTCGTAAAGAAGCAATAATCCTGAAATGCGATAAAATTTCAAATAAGGACAAAAATAATTCATAGTGGCTTTTTTAGCCGAACATAGCAAGTTTGGCTTAAAAAGCCAAATGACTTATTTTTTTTGTCCTTATTCAAATTTTTTTTCCATATGTTAATTTTTCCTCAATTTTTTGTGAATTATTGTTTTGTCATAACGAGAGGAATCTAATGCCCATCCCTATAAGGCTACTCTTGTAGTAGAGATGAACTAACCAAGAAATATGAAGAAATTGCTAGAAACATGTAGAAAAACGAAATTAACAGCTAAACCATGTATTGAAATCAAGAGTATTTACATAATTTGAAGGAGATTGCAAGAAGAAACTACAAACCAAAGCTACTAATAATGGATTTTTGAGAGCTAAACCTTAGAGGCAGGTAGATATGTATAGAGAAAGTAAAATGGGAGATAACCTAAAATCTGGGCATTTCTAGTATTTATAGCTCCTAAAATTGTCATACAAAATGTCCAAAATGACCCTAAGTTAATACATGGTCAGGCAACAACTTGTTCGAAATCTGCCAGGAGGTTCTGGAACTGAGTTTTAAGAGGTTCCGGTACTGAAGTGGACTGATCAAATGCTTCCGAAACTAAGTTTTCGGCGCTTCCGGAACCACTTGGAAAATTCTTGCTTTCGCTATAGCGTTGATCACTTCACCCTCGGTTGTCCCAAGTGCCCTTCAACACTTCTTCCAAATACTGTTTGGATCCGGCAGCAAAACACCATGCGGCCTTGGGAGCTATCCAAAACTTCCAAATGCGTTTTATTCTCACGATTTACCTTTAACTAACAAAAGACACATTTGCGCAATATCAATCAAATCAAGCAAGTATATGCGTGTGTGCAACAAAATGAGAGGGATAAGTCCTATTTATTTACACTATTAGAGCTTATCAGTTACCGACTTTGATTACTTCATAATAACATTATCACACCATATTTAAACATGAATGAGATCTAACTCCTGATCATCCTACACTACCTTTCCTTGACCTGCACTAACAAAATAGGTAGATTAGTTACACGTATAATGGATTGACTAAGGTGGTGGTGTTGCAGATGAATGTAGGTGCAGCTCCAGGTCTCAAGCCAGTGGATTCATTTCCTAAATCCTCTGTCTTCAACTTGATATCCTTTACATCCCCCCTCAAGCTAGTGGGGATTGCTTTGACCAATAGCTTGTCTTCGAGATAATTATGAAAGGGCAACAGATAAAGGTTAAGTGAAAATGTCTGCTATTTGTCGATCCTTGGTTGGCAGATGGCAAAGACTAATGATTTCAATTACTTGGCAGCTACTTTCTCTCTAATTAAGTGATACTCCACAACATTATATATGCTTGGACCTGGCATGGCAAATAGGAATATTGCAGGCAAGAGCAGGGCAGAAATATTGTCACACCATAAGACCGGAGATGTGCATTTGGAACCAAGTACTAGTTTCTACTGTATGAGCTAATGATCTATACTCATCTGCAGTTGAGGATCGAGAATCAATTAATTGTTTCTTGGCTGACTAAGAAATTTGACTCTTTCTAGGAAATGCACAATAACCTGAAATGGACTTGCGATCCCCTGACACCACCAACCCAATCTGAATTAGAAAAAAGGCATTAAGCTTAGAAGGACCCGGGCATGATCCTACGTGCCTTTAGCATAGCAAAGTAGCTTCTCCGCGCACTCTGAATATGACCAACCGTAGCAGACTAATGTGGTGTATTAGATTGTTAACCACCAACTCTTATAAAACATTAAGCTGTTAGAGAGAGAAGCAACTTTATTATTTATATTGTCAACACACCCTCTCACGTATAGCCAAGATCTCCCATTCATAAGTGGGCTAAACATGTGTAAATTTTAATAATTAGGTGGGCGATGAGATTCCTAACACATGATCTACTAGCTGCTCTTATACCATATGAGACTGTTAGCCACCAACTCATCTAAGAGTTTAAGCTATTGAAAGAGTGGCAACGTTATTACATAATATATATTCTCAACACTCCCCTTCCCGTGACGACCCTTCACATAGACCTTAAACGCCCGCATGTAAAGGGGATGTTAAGGAAACATAGTCCCACACATTGCTTGAGAAAGGAATAGATTATCACATAATAACATTTAAGATCTCTCTTCTTATTGCCAATTGCGCGCCAACGGGCCTGTAGCCCTATGACACCTCCTCGCCTCTTCCACATGAAAGATGAGAGTTCAATTCTCGTTAAAAGCATGAGTGTTTGGTATGGTGGTTGATGCCTTTTAGGCTTGTCCTATTCAAATGCCGCTTAGCGGTACCCCTTTTACATCTTCTTAGGAATAGGCTAGATATCTAACGAATGAAGGAAAAAAAAACTGCCAATTCATTCTGAGTTGGACGCTTTAATATAGTGGTAGGCTTGATCAACAACAAATTAAAACTAGGTCGATCTGGTATAGTAATGTTAAGATATTTGAGGCCATTAACTATGCTACGATGTCGGGATGGTTAAGAAAATGGTAAAGAATCTGAGGCAGATTCAGAGAAATCACACACAAATTTTTTACAGGAAATTTTCTATGTATATAAATCACTTCAGCGGTGTTTCCACTAACTAAAAAAACTAAAACTTAAGATATTTTACCATTTTATTTTCACTAATAAAAAAGTTTTAGCATTTTATCATATCGTTTTCACTAACAAAAAAAAGTTGTCAACAAAAACTTTTTTACAACAGTAACTCAACGCACAAACTCATCAACAACTTATTCACTATCAGAAACAACTTGACATTTCTTAACAATTTATTCACTATCGAAAACATCTAACAACTTCTCAACTACAAATTAAAATTTACAAAATTTTCACTATCGGAAATACCTCCAAAATATACAAAATACAAAACCTCTATTTCGGACACTCCTCTATTCTTTATCGCTCAGCCATAAATGCTTTGGCACACCTAGGATCAGGTCACCAGCGTCGAACACGTTTTGGGCTGTCGATAATCTGAGGTGGGACTCCCCCCACTTCTCAAGCCATATCTCTCATGTAGGGGGACGCTCTCCAGACCCAAGATTTATATCTGGATCACTACGTAGCCTCGCTACGTAGCGTATTGGCTATTGCGTAATGGTTTTTCAATCCTTCGGTATCACTACACCTTGCTATACTGGCACTATCCAAAATTGAAACTCGTATCGATTGATTCCTGCTTTGTTTCGCTTTTTACACGATATTTGGCCGGTTGCTATGGCTATTTCAGATCTCTAGCACCAAAAAATAATTTAAAAAATTTACGGTCACAACACCTAATCTCGCTATGTATCATTCAATACTTCTACTACCACACTATGTACATACGTAGTCCGCTCCTTACTCTAGAGTCAACACCATGTAGATAGCAAAGTAATCCTAGAATAGTCATATCCATATTTTGTTATGGCTTAATTAACATATCCCAGTTTCGATTCCTCTCGCCGAAAAAAATCAAGAAGCTAAGAAAAAATGGACTAAAGTTGAAAAAATTCAAAATGACAACTAATTTAGAAGAAATTATTACTATCTTTTATTATTTTTTAATTTATGGATTATTTTTGACTTTTTATTATAATTTTTTGAATTATTAGATTCTACTCATTAACAAGAATCAAAAGGTGAAAAACAAAAATTAGCGCAAAACTAACAAAAATTCAAAAGGAATAGGTCCAAACAATTAGTGTAATTCAAACATTATGTTACTAAATTGGCTTAGAAATAGAATGCCATCAATGCTTCTAACATGAACTCAAATTCCAAACTTCCCTTTCAAAATCAAAAGGTACATACAACTGCTTTGTGCTAACTAGAGCTCTTAGACCGTCCAAATCTGTACCGTCTATTGCTGTAATCAATCGTTTGGATTTGTTCAAAGATTCTTTCCGGTAAGAATTTCTGAACAAATCTAAACCATTGATTATCCCAATGTGCGGTCAAGATTTAGACAATCTTTTCTGACTCAAAATTGGGACTGGAGAGGATCCGATCCCTTTTCAAAAAAGAAGAAGGGGAACCTATAATTCATTTGTATTTTTGAAAAAACAAAGTCACACAAGTGTGTAGTCATATGCATCCATGAATGTCTAGGCTTTAGAGAACAAGGGAAGACAAGAAAACATAATCCTCCCCTCCTTCTCCCTCCCCAACCCACATTGACTTATCCATGCATGTTCTCCTCTCGAACCCAAATTCTTTTCCCTCCATTCCTATTCTTCTTCAAAGTAGCAGTTTAATTTAAGGGTAAATTTCACTTACCTTCCCTGAGTTTCTGACAATTACAGACACCTCTCCTTAGGTTTTTAAAATTGCACTTACCTCTCATTTGCTTTAGTTGTCAGCTGCAGATTCTCCCCTCCATTAGGTGACCGTCACTAAGTAATTAGTATGTCAAAAATTACTGACATCATTCATTAAATCTATGATATTGCCCATTTTACCCTTGAGTCAATAATTTTGTTTAAGCCATCTCAAAATATAATATAATATAATATAAATTTATTCTTATCCTTAAACTGAACCAATACTAAGTTTTGATGAAGCTATAGGAAAAAAATTAAAATTTTTTTTGAAGCCATTACATTTGTAGACATATGTGAAAAGAAATTAGTTTCCCTTTCTTTTTTATGAAGTTTCAAGATTTTTGTAAATACTTATACCTTTATTTGTATTTAGTTACAAATATCATGATAGGTATACATGTTAATTGAAATTCTTGTCCTAAATGTTTGTTTTTCTTATGCGCTAATTTAATATTTAGCTAGTAAATGCATATTATAAATAATCAATTGCTCCTCTAAACTAAATCAATTGCATGCCTAGCTAATAAACATTTTCTTTTGCATTTTCATCTTAGTTCCTCAATTATGGATTTATTCTCGTTCAATATTTTTTTTTATAAATGTTTAAATTCTTTTACGACTATGTTAAATATTTTGTCCTTGATATGTGAGTAATTAAAAATGTGAGAATTTAACGTAGAAGAATCAGAATATTACAAGTCTTGTTTTTTATTGTCGTGTAAGTCCTTTTGTTAATTTTGGTTTCATTTTTTCTCTAGTTGCTTTGAATTATAGGTTTGTTTCGATGAGAGGAATCTAAAAAAATAAAATTGCGATCAAAATCTTAAAAAATTTACTAAAGATAAAAGTAATTCTTTGCCTTTATTCAATTTTTTTTTGACGTTTTAAAGCTCAAAAACACTTATGATTGATATATCTTTAGAAATAGATTCACTTTGTTTGAATGTTAAAATAAAATTTTAGACACTATTAATATACTTAGCAAAAATAAAGACAACATAATATTCCATTGAATATTAGGGGAGGTATCTATTATTATTAGAAACCCTAGGGGAGGTTAACAAAGGGGCACAAAGGTAAATTTGCTTTCCTCGTTAAAGCCTGTTAGCTCCTAACTATAACAAGGAAGGTAAGTGCAATTTTAGAAACCTGAGGCGGTGTCTGTAATTGTCAGAAACCTTAGGGGAGGTAAGTGAAATTTACCCTAATTAATTTTAAAGATTTGATGAGGAAGGAATGTCGAGGTAACTACAAAAAGAAGAATGGAATAAATAATAATTTGCATTTTTAGAGAACTTAGGCCCCATTTGGCCTAACTTTATGTATTGGAATATTTTATCTATTTAAAATTTTTGTTAGTTTTCCTCTCAAAATTATTTTTTTGGGCAAATTTCACTCAGACCCCCTGAGGTATATGACAATGACAGAAAGTACCCCTCAGTTTTCAAAAATGACAGAAACCTCCCTTACATTACAGTTTGGGTTTCATTCCGTTAGTTTCCGTTAGTTCCGTTAGTTAAATGGACGGAAAATGTACGGAAATGTATGGAAATGTACGGAAAATGAAATTTTCAATTTTATTTAGTTCTACACCTATCTTAGGGCTCTCATTAAAACTCCTAGAGTTAAAAATTAATTATGATCATTTAGGATAAAATAGTTAAAAAAATAAAATCTTCGCACCGATTCAAACGGATTAAAAATTGGAGCACTTAAGTATCTGCTCTTCATTTGGTTTTATGGTTTTCTTAAAGCTTTCATTGAAAATCCTAAAGCGAAAAATTAATTATGACCCTTTAGGATAAAATAATCAGAAAAATACGATTTTCGCACCAATTCAAACGGATTGAAAATTTGAGCACTTAAGTATCTCCTCTTCGTTTAGTTTTACGGCTATCTTAGGGCTCTCATTGAAAATCTTAAAACCAAAAATTAATTATTGCACTTTAAGATAAAAAAAAAAAAAAGATCTTTGGGCCGATTCAAATAGATTGAAAATTGGAACACTTAAGTATTTGCTCTTCATTGAAAGCTCTAAAATCAAGTGAAAAGCAAAATTTTTAAATGCTCCAAATTTTAATCCGTTTGAATCGGTGCGGAGATTTTATTTTTTTAACTATTTTATCCTAAATGATCATAATTAATTTTTAACTCTAGGGCTTTTAATGAGAGCCCTAAGATAGGTGTAGAACTAAATAAAATTAAAGATTTCATTTTCCGTACATTTCCGTACATTTTCCGTCAATTTAACTAACGGAACTAACGGAAACTAACAGAATGAAACCCAAACTGTAAAGTAAG
Organism: Rhododendron kiyosumense; assembly: GCA_019656275.1. NCBI lineage: Eukaryota > Viridiplantae > Streptophyta > Magnoliopsida > Ericales > Ericaceae > Rhododendron > Rhododendron kiyosumense. Next base: position 77,628 of record BPLS01000442.1, read on the forward strand.
GGAGGTTTCTGTCATTTTTGAAAACTGAGGGGTACTTTCTGTCATTGTCATATACCTCAGGGGGTCTGAGTGAAATTTGCCCTATTTCTTTTGGTATTAAACATCGATCATGATGAGAGGAAACAAACAAAAAAAAAAAAAGATTAGAAGCTTAAAAAAGTTCACTCTAAACAAAAGTAATACGGAGTAATAGTTTATTTTTATAGCTTTTTTTTTGCCTTTTTAGAAGTTTTGGCAAGTTTCATTCTAACTCCACCTTATTTGATACTGTATTTTTGAACAATCTACCTAATAAAATATAAGGGTGTGAGGATCATACAAATACAAGTTGAAAGAAATGTTGAGATTCATTTGATCCAAGGGCTAATGTGTGCTCTCCAACTCTCTTAAAAAAAATACTCACACTTTTACAAATATATTACAAAAATGTTATCAATTCTTTTTACCCACTGCTCGATTTCTAGCGTGGCATAAAAAAACAAAAATATATTACAAATATGCACGTGCTTACGGCACTACCGAGGTGTGTAGTGCCGTAGGCACGGGCAAACAGTAATTGCTTAATACTTGAGAAGTCAAACGAGTAATTATGTAAATCTGCCTAATACTTGAGAAGTCAAACGAGTAATTATGTAAATGGATTGTGCCACAATTACAAAAAATTTCTTCTGATTTCTTTCTTTGAGTCAAATTTAAACAGTTGGACATTTTGATAAAAAAATAAAAAACAACCACTAACTAGGAAAAGAAATCATTGGCTAAAAACAAATTAATTTAGTCTAAACTACACCTTACTAACTAATTAGTTATCCTCAAAATTTACAACAACAAAAGAACAACTAAATGAGAAAACCAACGTTGAAACCATATATCCACGTACTATTTTAGACTAATTAATAACCGGCCTCTAAATATCTGCAAGCACCCCAAAGCCGAATAAAAATCGAAAAAATGG
>BPLS01000442.1:88582-139483 GCA_019656275.1 Rhododendron kiyosumense
TAAATATCTGCAAGCACCCCAAAGCCGAATAAAAATCGAAAAAATGGAGAGAGAGAGAGAGAGAGAGAGAGAGAGAGAGAGAGTATACTGTATACAGAGTGAGAAAGTGCCATGATAATCCACAAAATTGCTCTAATCTTTTCAGGTAGAGTTGGCAACAACATTTGGTAGGTTTGAGCGAGAAAAAGCCAGGAGTATCAACAGGGCCATGATCAAGATTGGAACGAGGAGAAGTATCGACGGAGGCGGAGGAAGCGGCGGCAACACCAGCGGAAGCACCAGTAGCGAAACCGTTAAGACCGCCATAATCACCACCAGTACTGACTCCCAGCTGAAGTACTTGGACATCAACTCTCGTGGCAAAGAGTTGAATTTCTTTGTAGTGAGTGACAATGGATAATAGCCGTTGATGATCAAACTGGTACCGTGGTACTTAATCACGATCTTCCTCTGCATCTCAGTATCATCGTTATATTCACATGTATATAAGAGAACAACTGTGTGTGTGTGTGTGTGAGAGAGAGAGAGAGAAAGGTGAGGAATATAGTAGCCAACGTCAAAACAATACTTCACAAACGTATCTTGGAAGAATGGGGCTGGATACATTGTACCAATTTGAGTAATCTTTTCTTCTTTTTCTTTTGGAAAAAATTCAAAATACCCCCAACCTTTACTCTAAATTTTAATTAGACTTCCAAACTTTCAAGAAAATCAATTTTACTCCCAACATTATTTTCCGTTAATCAAAACGCCCCCTTCAGTCCAAATGACTTACGGATTTCGTTAAAGGCCCCGTCAAATAGCGTCCCAATCGAATTTCAATGATCTGAGCTGCTCAATGTGATCAAAACGTAATTTTAATGGTACTTGGAAGAAATCAGCAAAAAAAATGACTAATAAGGGCTTCATCCGAGCAATTTTTTATTGAATAGTTCAATAAAAAACTATTCAGATGAAGCCCTTCCCGGTCTTTTTTTTTTTTTCTGATTTCTCACGAGTATCTTTAAAATTACTTTCTGAATACATTGAACGGCTAGGATAATTGAAATTCTATCGAGAAAGGGGAGGTGCGGACTGATCTGGATTTTGTTCAAGTTAGGGCGTCCGAATTTTGCTTCGGTCCGCACATACCCCTTTTCCGATCAAATTTCGATGATTCGAGCCGCTCAATGTGTTCAGAATGTGATTTTAAGGGTACTCTTGAGAAATTAGAAAAAAAAAGGACAGTGAAGTGCTTAATTTGAACAGTTTTTAATTGAACAATTCAATAAGAAAGCCTTTTCTAGTCATTTTTTTGTTGATTTCTCTCAGGTACCTGGAAATCATGTTCTAAACACATTGAACGGCTTGGATCATTGAAATTCGATCTAAAAGGGGAAGTGTGGACCGAAGCAAAATCCGGACGCCCTGACTTGAACAAAATCAGAATCGGTTTGTACCTTCCCTTTCCAATTGAATTTCAATGATCTGAGCCATTCTATGTGTTCAGAACATGATTTTAAAGATACCCATTAGAAATCAGCAAAAACAATGATCGAAAAGAGCTTCAACCGAACAATTTTTTATTGAACTGTTCAATAAAAAACTGCTGAAATTAAGCATTTCGTGGTCTTTTTTTTTCCTGATTTCTCGAGGGTTCCCTCAAAATCATGTTCTGAACACATTGAGCGGTTTGGATCATTGAAATTTGATTGTGACGCTATTTAATGTAACCTTTAACGAAGTCCGTTAGTCATTTTGCACGGACGGAAGAGGTCGTTGTAGTTAACGAAAAATAACGGTAGGAGTAAAATTGATTTTTTTAAAAGTTTGGGAGTCTAATTGAAATTTAAAGTAAATGTTAGAGGTATTTTGAAAATTTTCATTTTCTTTTTAAACAGATGTTTAGGTGAGCATCTTGATTAATTCTAGGGCTATAGAGTTTTCAACCAGATAAACTCCACAGTAGATTCAAGATTTAGAATGTTTGAATTCCGTGAAATTTGAACATACGATCTCATAAATAACAAACATTTATTTATTTAATTTTTCATACCCATTTGGTCAAACCTCCGAGAATTCCAATTTAAATAATCTTGATAGGTGACCTGAACTGACTAGGTAAATTACCATCAATTTCTTTGAAAGTAGCATTCGTATGATTTTAATATATAACAAAGTGTCATGATAAGTCTTTTTTCTTCTTTTCTTTTCCATGGTCAAATCCAAAGAAACTGTCAAAGTTTCATGTCCCATTCAAATAGCGGAGAGATTTTCTTGCTATGATAGTCACGAGGCAGACCAAGACTATAAAATGTAGGGCAAATTACTCAAATGGTCCCTGTAATTTAGTTTTTGTGTCACTTTGGTCTCTATTTTCAATTGGCTCGATTTTAACCCTGCAGTTATGATTTTGTGCCAATCAAGTACAATTGATAACTTCTGTTTGCTCCTCCTACTAATGGAACTAATTGCAGAAACTGCACTTTGAACCCTTGTGATTTGAATTTGTGTGAATTAAGCCCTTGTCATTTTAAAAACTAGCTCATGACCCAATGTGATTTATGTACTAAAAGTGCACGTTTCATTTGTTAATGCTCATTTAAAAAAAACCCGTTAATACTATACATAAAAGATGATATTATCCTTCTTAACTAATTTTTTTTTTTTTTTTTGTCTTTTCTCCCCCGTCCACACATGTAAGAACATATGTTTAATGGATTATGTATATAGAAGATGATATTTATTGAATACATATATATATATATATATATATATAGTAAACTTCTAATGCGGACCTCCGCATCCAAGCAAAGTGTGGACCACCCTATTTCTCCCCTTTTCCGATTGAATTTTTATGATCCAAGCCGTTCAATGTGTTCATAACGTGATTTTAAGGTCATATGCGAAAAATTGGCAAAAAAAATGACCGGGAAAGGCTTGATTTGAGCAGTTTTTAATTGAACCGTTCAATAAAAAATAAACAAAAACTGCTTGGATGAAGCCCTTTCCGGTCTTTTTTTTTGTTAATTTCTAGCAAGTACCCTTAAAATCACGTTCTGAACACATTGAGTGGCTCGGATCATCGAAATTCGATTGGAAAAGGGGAAGTCCACACTTTGCTTGGATGCGGAGGTCCACATTAGAAGTTTACTCTCTCTATATATATAGGACGATATTAATTACATATCTTATCAACCTAATTAAATCTTAAACTATCAACATTCATTTTTTGTTCTGATTAATTCTCCTTAATCCAATTTTTGAAGGCTATTAATAGTCTCAACAAGAGGAATGAAAAAAAGTAAAAAAATTATGTCTAAAATCCTAAAAAAAGTTCACTAACGAAAAAAATAATGCAATACAGACATAAATATGTATGTATATATAAACTATAGTATATAGTTCTTTGTTAGCACCACTTCATGGTTTTGTGAGCTTTTGATATGGTGGTTTCGGAGGAAGTTGACAATGAGATGCAAGAGTGATTTTCGACAGTGGGATTGAGACACAACAAAACTTCCTGAATATATGTTGGTTTATATCTGTACTTAGTGCTTCGCCAAAACCTAACCATTGAAACAAGTTGATTTACCCTGAGCGTAGGACTAGGTCGATGTCAGCATAAATACTGGAAAGTCCGGAATCGTACCCACAGAGATAATTCCTTATAGCTTGCTAGGATTTTTAGATGTAAGGGTTTGCGGCATTTAGACGGCGAACTTTTGGTTTTGCTTTGAGCGGCGGAAAATACTCTTATGAAAAAGACTAGAAAATGAGTTTTAACAAGATTAAATAGGCAGCAAGGCGTTGGAGTAACTAATGTCCGTAACTTAAATCATCTAACCATTCTCAACGAAAACTTGGTTGAATCGCACGGCATAGGCTATCAACTAGAAGATTTAACTACGAAACCAATAAAGACTAGAAGTGAAGTATGGAAAACAAGTGAGCTCTTTCGTTCTTTTGGCAAACACGAACCAAGACATCACTTCGAAACCATGTGAGCAAGCACATGATCACCAGAGATTAACATCGGCAAGTTTTGTTACATAAAGGCGAACTCTTCTCATTTCCCATACAAAACCTCCAGCCATGAGTTGAGAAAAACAAGATAAACACAAGTCACGAGGTATTAATCACCTCGTGGCCAAGTCTAATCGACTACTCACACGTCATGAAAGAACAAAACATGCTAGAAAAACGAGCCATAAGATTTAACCTATAAACTTGAAAATAAACTTGATATTGTAAAAGATCCAATACATACAAACAACTTTAACACTCGAGAAATTAACGGAGCGTAAATACCTTGGAGTGTTCTTGAAGAAAAATTGCTAGGAAGACTTGGAAGCCATTAATGGAACTTAGGAATTAAAAGACTTAAAACTAATAATGTACTAGATACAAAAGGGGAGAGAGGAGGGCCCTATTTATACACAAAAGGCTTTCTCTCTCCTCAAAAGTCAGGAAAAATCCCAAAAAGCTACCTAGAAAAAGAAAGTTTCCATAAGTGGAAAGTCTAAAAAAGTAAGAAAAATATCTGCTGGGAACAATTGTTATCGATAACTACACTCTGATGGTCACCCGTGAAGAAAAGTTATCGATACCATGGACCATATGTTATCACTCCCCTTGCCTCTGGACGAATTCTGGATCAAGATGGTGCAAATGTATCGATTACTTGAACTGGGTATCGATAACTTTCTGGTCTGGAAAACTGGTGGAACAGAGTTGGGGAAACGTTATCGATACCCTATAAATTGTTATCGATAACAACTTTAAAGCTTGCAGAAATCAGCCTGCTGGACTGCTGTAACTTCGTCACCACCTCCCGAGCTTCATCCAAAACTTCATCTTGTGGCTGCTAGGACTTGGTGGTATCACTCTCCATGGCCTCGAGTGCTTGGACACCTGGTTACATCCCGAAACGACCCTTGGCATGCAAAACCGCTTTATTCGCACGTTTTACCTGAAAAACTCAACAAAACACCTTACGTGTAATATTTGATTTTAACGATCAAATAATCATAGAAACATCACAATTCGAAGGATTTGAGCACCAAGATTGTACAATCTTGAGTGCTTATCACTTAGCGACTTAGAGAAGTCAAATACAACTTTTTACTTTTTACATTCCTCTTGTCAAGACGAATAAATAATTCAAGAAATATTTGACTCAAAACTAACAAAAGTAGAATAAATAAGTTGTCATTAACACATGTAACGATGCACTTTAATATACAAAATCACCATGGATTGTGTTGAAGTTTCTAAATGAATAAGGGAAAATTTATACCAAGTGCAAATCACAGGGGGTCAAGTGCAATTTGCACAATTGGTTCCGTTAGTAGGAGGAAATGGAAGTTAGTGATTGTACTTAATTGGCACAAAATCAAAACTGCAAGGTTAAAATTGCACCAATTAAAACTAGAGAGACCAAAATAACAAAGACCAAACTATAGGGACCATTTGAGTAATTTGCCCTAAAATGTATTATTAGCTATGAAAAGATATATAGGAGTAGGTGAAAGAAATTTTCAAGGGCCAAACAAATTGAGACGAAGGGAGTAATTTTGATCTGTTAAAAGACTTGAGTCGGAAAGAGTCTATTCCTACCGATAAGAATCTTTTAAAAAATCTAACCATTAGTTATCGAGATAGGAATCTTTTAAAAAATCTAACCATTGGTTATCGAGATAGGCAGTACTTCAAAATGCAACTGGTTTCTATAGTATGGTTTGAACTGTAGGAAAGTCCTGTCCACGGAACAATTTCTTCGGGAAGATCTAGCCAATTTTGATCCTCTCACTTTTTTGGGTGGTACTTCGGAAATTAAGTTCTCACATATCTTCAATGCCTGCAGTATTCGCGCACTTAAATATTTGAAGGGTCCGATTGGATGCGGGATGAGTTTTGGGATATTATATATGGCCAATATAAGATAGTAGAAGATATTATCAATAGAGAATAGGCCCACATTAATTTGACTTTTACGAGGGAAGATAAAAAAATAGTTGATTTGGATGATGTATTAAAAAAAATGGGATAAAATAGTATTTGATTTGGATGAGGTATAAAGTAAAAAGATAATGTTATTTTGTACATAGTTGAAATGTTGGGGGAGAGGGGATGAGGAGGGCCTCATCCGCCCTTAATAATTATGGATTGGTCGAAGGCCATCCAAAAATAATACCCGTGCGAAGCCATTGCAAACCTCTTCGCCCGCATAACTCAACCCCTCGCCGAAAGGCTACCCAAACCAAGGATAAGATCTAGAGTGGGTAGCTAATAAAATTATTTTTGCTGATTGAAAAAAAAAAACAAAAAAGAGTGGGTCCCACATCCTCATTCCCACATAACTCATCCCCTCTTTTATGGTGTTATACCCGAACTAGGGGCGTGCTGCGCACCTAGTACATAACACACTGCTGTGCGATCTCAACTATTTAAAAGTGTTATGGATGGTTCAAATTTTAAAAAACTTTTCCGGGGAAGAGATTAACTCTTTTCCGAAAAAGTATTATTTTAATATTCTAGACCATTAATTATCAAGACGGATGGTCCAGATGATGCACAACACACGCTGCAAAGCACAGTCCCCGCTTCCATTATACCCCGTCCAGTTGCACTTTCTTGGTTTGGCTTTGATTATACTTCATATGGTATTTTCCATTTCTTGGAGTGGTGCTATGCACACAGATAAAGTAGGAACGAATTTTACACAGATCTTAATGTGGGGCTCACTATAGATCTCATACAAATACTCCGAGCCGCTCATTAAATTTTAAATATTTTTTTGAGTGCCTCTGCAAAAAATCAGGTCAACAAAATATTTGTAAGTGTTTGATCTAATCATATAACTTTTCATTCAAACCCAAATTTGAACGAAAAGTTATATAATTGGATTGAGTATTTACAGGTATGTATCTTATTGAGCTGATTTTTCGTGAGAATACTCGAAAGAATATTTTAAATTTAATGAATGGCTCGGATCGTTTGTGTGGAATCCGTAGTGGACTCCACATTGCGATCTATGTAAAATATGTTCATACTTTATCTGTGTGCCTAGACTTTTCAATTTTCTTGTTTAGTTACTTAAAGAAAGAAAAGAGACCGCTCTTTGGTTGGGTAAGAAACCATATGCGAAGAAAATATATAATTGAACCCAGTCACACAGGAACAAAGCCAGAAAATGAAAAGTTGGAGTGATCAAGATAAACCTGGCAAGATAAAAAGAAGTTAACTTCTATATATTAAGGCTGCATTCTTATGAACTTAACTTAAATATGGGAGTTTTGTCCTTATTTGAATTTTTTCCGCGTTTGTTAGTGTTGCGCCAAATTTTTGTGTTATAAATTGATTCGTCTCGACGAGAGGAATCGAAAGTGCTTAAGTTAAATTCATAAGAATACAACCTAAATACTATGTTATGCATAAACTGTATAAAATGATCCAATAGTAATTACACGGGAGATTATGCATAAACTGTATAAATATTAAATTGGCCTCTTTTGATCAGAATAAGGTCAGTCATGAAACTATTAGGGGTGGGGAACAAGAGTGTTGGGCACTTGAACGCATCTATCCCAGCTAGAAATGGGGTCGGTGAAGCTAGGTTGGAAGCTCCTGATACCATGAAATTAAATCCTTCAAAACTTATGCTCAAATTATTACGGGTGGTAGTTCTGGGACGGAGTCAAGGAAGGGTTTGGACTATTGTGAGCAAGCATGCAAGCCAGAGGGTTTCCTTAAAACCCAAAGGAAATGGGTGGCTGTATCGTAGTGCGGTGGCAAAGCTTCATAGATTCATCTCAATCAATGAGTTGAAGGTCCAGATGGCAGGAATGGGGTTAAATAATATTGATGTTAAGGCGATGGGTGGAAGATCTATGATTTTAATGTGCCTCAACAGAGAAGAAATTAATGGAGAAAATGGTCAATGAAAAATGTCTTATTAGGTGGTTCTCTGAAACTAATCCGTGGGATGGTGAGGCGGTGTGCGTTGAAAAGGTTTGTGTGGCTATGTTGTTTTGGAATTCCACTCAATGGTTGAAGTAATACTTCCTTCAAAGCTACTGGTGAATTATGGGGCTCTTTCAAGTTTACTGATGAATCGACTTCTTTTGCTGTGACAAAGATTCTTATCGCCACTAGCACTTTCAAGGAAATTGATGACTGGATTACCGTAGAAGTTGAAGGAAAGCGGTATAAAGTCAAGGTAATAGAAGATCCGTGCGACCAACCACATGAGGCGGAGAAACAAATTCCTAGAGCAAGTCTTGATTTTTCCTTGAATTTAGAAGAAGAATCAAAGGAAGAGGAGGAAAATAAGGAGGATGAAGTGGATACTCCGGCTTCCATGAGTAAAGCTAATGGGTCCTCTTCTGTGACGACCCAAATTTTTACATCGCCTCAAAATTAATACATCTCCAATAATTACAAATCCTCAAGAAAAATATACATGGTGGGCCTATAAACCTCCAAAATAATACAGATTTTCTAAACAATCTCTATAAAACTTAAACCTTCAAATACTTCAATTTGGGTCCCCACTAACTTTCTTTGCACCTGAAAAATATAAAACGCCCGGGTAGTATATGCAATACGAGGACAATAACATGGCTAGCAGTAAGGATATGCTCAATAAACGAGGATAACAAATCAAGTGGGATCATTCTGAACGCTTTTCATTTGTAGCCTCATTCCTGGCTCATTTCGATAACATCTCAAGCACCACCCAAGTCAAAACTCTGTATTGGGCACATGGGCCCCATAAACATACTGGACTCCCCGTGGGGCAGTCCATCGTACATCTTTCATAACTCTGCGATCCGGTGGGCTTAAACATGTACCAATCTGCTCCATGGCTTTCAGCCAAATACTTTCTATGTCACAATACAAGATGTGACAATAATTGAATCAATAAGCTTAGATATCAAATGAGTACAAATATGAGAGAATCAAAGAACACTCTTTGCAAAGAGATTTAGTTAGGAATGTATAGCACACTACCCAGTACCTTAAATTATGATCGGGACCAAAGAACATGATGACTCTATCTCTAATAACAAAGTCCCAATATTTAGCTCAAACGAACTCAACCTCAACATGGATTTCCTCTGATTACGCACTACAAGAAAAATTGCATTAGATGACGAATGAAAATCTTCACAAATTTTATGTTTTTCGTCACAAATAATATAGGTGACGAAAAAATTTTGTCGACTAAAGGTTGTCGAGGATTCCTACTAGGTGACGAAATAACACCCGCTTGGCCGGTCATGACTTCTAGGGTAGGTTTTGGGTCGTGACATCTTCGGAGGCAGAGTTGAACTCATTCTAAGGGAGCAGAACCCATTGCGATTTAGACAATGGTAGGTGTTAGCACCTTGACTTTCAAGGCTTGCTAAGCTTGGCTAGTGATGGCACCCTGCACCCTAACCAACCGGTGGAAACAAAGGCATGAGGCAGACATGTCTTTACAAGGTGACCCGATGGTGTCGGTTGGTGTCGGCACTGGTCCTTTAGACAAGTGGCGATCATGATGCATGTGAAGGCCCGATGATATCGAGGCATGGATGCTAAATGGGAAGCAGGCTTGTGGGATGAGGCCATCGAGGAAAACGGCTAAGTATTGGGAGCTGGGGTTGGATCACGAGATTGGCCAGGCAGCCTTGAGTTGGCTGGGGCAAAACGGAGGCAGACTTGAGTTGGCTCGGGCAAAAAGGTTATTGACGGTTAACAGTGTTCTGCACATGTTGCTGGGAGCATGGGACAGGTGTCCAAGGCAGAAACGGGCTGCTTATGTTGCTGGCAGCATGGGACAGGTGTCAAAGGCAGAAGCGGGCAGTTACCGGTAGTTAGAGCCAGGCAGTTTCAGAATTCAATGTGTTGGCAGATTCTGGCAAGGCCAGCACAGCCCTAGGGCAGTTGGGGGTGTCAACTGCAAGATCATGGGCTTGCCCCATGATCTCATGTACTTAGTGGCCACGGTTTTATGATTGTAAACCTATTTAGGCAAGGCATTTTCGTAGCCTAAGGCAGAGGGGATGTTCTGCCTAGGCTCTTGATTGTATTCTTTTGTAAGTCGGTGTTTAATAAAGGTTGGGACGGTTCCCGTAACACTTGTGTGTGTTCCTAGACGTTCAAACTTATCGGGTGTGTGAGTAAACACTAGTGGCTGAGACCAAGTTGCTGGTGAACTTGGTGCCATCACGGACAAATTTCTAGGCGAAAAACAGCCCCGTGACAATAGGCATGGTGGAGCTGATTCTAGGATTGGTGGGGCAAATACTGATGGGGATAATTTATGTGTGACTGAATCTAAATTTTCAAAGTCATCTCCGGGTAATGAGGAATTGACCTCTCAACTTGGAGTTTCTCAAGCAAATGAGGGGGGATTGGTTCCTTTTGTTGACTCGGCAGTTATTTTTGACTCTCAAAATTCACTGAAAGCATCACAAGTGGAGGGATTAAACTTAATAGTCGACTTGAACCAAAAGAAAGGTAATTGGGGTTGTACTACTCAGTCTTTCAAGGAGTATCACGAAAAAAGAGATGAGAAGAGATCGTCTTCTGATGCCATCTTAAAGCTAAGAAGAAGAGTGAGGAGTGAGGAGAGAAAAATTAAAAAAAAGAATAGAAAATTAGAAGCTGGTCCTCCTTTTTAGGTTTATTTTGATCCTAACTCGAAATATTATTTTCGAACCTAGATAGGCTCAGATAAATTATATTAGGACTTTTTTGCCCTTTCATTTTAGACGACTGTCACGCAACCTCTGCTCTGTAACACACTCTCTCCAAAACCTCTGCTATTACTATCGGGAAAAATGGCAGCGACGGCGTTGTTCAAAGAGATCTGTGGCGCCACCACCACCATGCCCAATCCTCCTCCGCCATCAGCATTTCCAACATCAATTGGAACCAGAACTTTGCTGCCAAAGCCGTCGCTCACCGTCTCGCTCAGATGCGATCTGTTCGCCGAGAGCCCGACCCCTCGCGGCAGCGCTGCCGCTGCAGTGTCTGTCTGCATGTCCTCCGCATATTTGTCTTTGACACGTCTATAGAAGTGTCCGTCTTCATAGGTGCCATAACATTTGTGAGTCCCAGATTTATCGTCTGCAAATCTGCAATTAGTTCTTTACTTTTTTCATGCCAATGGAAGTGCCTTCTTTGTATTCAATGTTCACGTTAATCCAAGAAACAAAAAATCGGAACCAATGTCAGAAATTATACCTATACCCGGACATACTGTACGTCTGTACTAATAGAAAAATGGTACCCTCTACCGGTATTCAAAACCTTGCGTTAATCACCTATTGTTGAGTCTGTTGTTATAATGTTGACCCAGGTGTCAAGAAATTAGGTGTTACATTTGGGCCATTTGGCATGTTGTCGTAATGTCGGCCAATGGATGCAAGGATGTCGGTCCACTGCCGGTCCAATTTCATCGTCCGCGACGAGGTGTTTGTTTGCATGTCCAACTCGCTAAGGCTCAAATAGAGCTTGTTGATGACGAAGACCAAATGGAGACTGTTGGACCCAACGGAGCAATATAACAGGTAGTGAAATTAACGATGATGATCGACGATGATTTACCGGACGAGTATAGAAAGATGAAATTCAATACACTTTCTGTTTTACCGTTTGTGAGTTTGATTTTGATTGTTGCACAACATTATTACTTCAATTGATGTAAAATATATTGATTGGAGTTATGTGAACTGTGTATTTGATGTGTATTTGGGCTATATGAACTGCGTAGTAGATTATGTGAATTGTGTGTTGGGCTATGTGTATTTTAGTGAATTATGTGAATTGTGTGTGTTTTTTTTATGAGAACTGTGTATTTTCTATGAGAACTATGTATTAAAAGCGTTGCCAGTGTCGAGAGACTTGATTTTGATAAGTATCAATCTCGATCTATCAGATCTAGTTTTGGCTCAGATTTTTTGAGGAAATTAATGGACAGTTTTGTCGTCGAGCTCTACAGGTGACGATGTCATCATCACTGAACTATTACTTTTTTATTTTGATTACTTTTTTAAGACATGGCGGTGAGAACATTTATAACTATATTTGATTTTGATCACCTTTTTTATTTTTGTTCAAATTTTGTTCGTGTATGTATTTTCTATGAGAACTGCGTATTTTTCTATGAGAACTGTTTATTAGAACCGTGTATTTTCACTGAGAATTATATATTTCTTATGAGAATTTTGTATTTTTGTATATAGTAAGACTATGTGAACTGTGTATTTGTGAGTGATGAGGGTCGCGTGGTCTGCTTACGTGTGATTATCTGTGAGCTGGAGAGGTGCGATTGGTTGATGATTAGTCAAAATGAGCACGAGGAAGTGGGACTGTCCCGCGGGGTGAAGGGGGTAGGAGCAAGAGGTATGGGAGAAACAGAGGCAACATGTATTCCCTGGCTTTCCGTGAGATATCCAAACCCTTTTGGGGGTTCGAGAGAGTGAGGTCACCACCTTTCGAGGAAGAATGTTCTCCTCCCTCAAATTTAGTGCTCACCCTCTTTTTCAGCCCCTCCCAAAAAAGGTCCCCCCAATCATTGGGGGTGTCAGGGGTATTTATAGAGCACCTGGGCCTGGGACAGGCCCAGGACGGCGCTCCTATCAGCGCCTGACACGTGTCCCTCCTGTACCTCTTGGCCGCGAGGGGACCCCCCCTTCCGCGGATGGCAATCCGCGGAAAGGCGCGGCTCCCCGCGGCGTATCCTCCGACCCCCAAGCCACCAAACCACGAGATTCCCCAGTTCCCGCTGAGCGAGGTCGCGACCCGCGGCGATCGTTATCTTCCCGCGGAGACCCGCCTGGACCTTGCCTCTGGGCCTCGGGTAGGGGTCCGCGGAGACTTCGCAAGATAGAGACTTAACGATTATGATATTTCAGGGAGCGGCGCGCGAGGTTTTGATCTAAACTAGCTGATGGGTCCGCGGTAGGGCCCGCGGCGGGGACCCGCGGAAGTGAGTTCCGCGGTGGATTCTCCGCTTCCGCGGGTGACTCCTGTGATCATATTCTTTCGATCTGTCGCTCCACGCGTCGTTATCCCGTTGGTTGGTCAGCGTTTCCAAACGTTGCCACGTGTCCACCCGCAATTGGAGAGTCAAATAGTCGTCCCTCAGGTTTCAATCTATTGACTTTGACCGCGCCTACATATGCCCCCCGCGCGCGGTCGACGGGGATTTGTCGCCCACACGCGCGAGACTCCTATCTTCCGCGGTCACCCTCGATACATCCCCCGGAGGGAAGGGGCTACTGAATGGGCGGCGTCGCCTCGCATGCTGATCGTGACCTTTGGTGTACGACTGCAATAAATGCTTCCCCAACAGGCTTACTATATAAGCCACCTTACCTATTACTTCCTGTTCACCTACCGTTCAATCTCAGTCAAAGCTGTCATTTTCTTTCTCCGTTCCTTTCAAGCGCCGTCTTTCTCCTCTCGCTTTCATTCTCATAAAGAACTCCATATGGCTGCACGTGGGGCGATTATCGAAGGACCCGTCCCTGCCGCGGACCAGTGGAGAAGGGCCCCGTACCTTCAATCTGTGGGGGATCCTTTTTGGACTCAGGTGGAGGCCTACACAGTGGAGACCGTGGAAGGGGCCTCCACTCCCGATCCCACTTTTTTTACGGCTCCTGCTGACATGGAGAGCGCGGAGCCAGTTAATCCCTCCTCCGTTTTACGATTTTGTTTGGAGCGTGGGGATTTCCCCTACTCGGAGTGCAGATTTGGAACCCAAGCCTCGCCACCCTCTGATTGGGCAGAATGGGTCGATGAGGTGATGGGGAACGCCGCCTTCAAGCAGACCCTGCTGGCCAGCGGTGTTCATGACGCCGTGGTTCTGTCGCGGGTTCTAAGCATTCCGAGGCAGGGGGCCGCTCTTAGGAACCTAAATCATGCATGTTCGCGCTGGAGCGCCGATACCCACACGTTCGTGTGGGCGTGGGGTGAGAGCGGGCTCTCACTGGAAGACGTGGTGATCCTCACCCGTCTTCGCTTGAAGGGAACCGCGCTCCTTGACCTCGACAATCTTTCTTCCGCGAACAAGAACAACGTCGCGGAGCTTAGGAGGCTGGGCAAGCTAGCCCAATTCGGCCCAATCTTTAGGGCCCAGGGCGTCCGCAAGAGCGCCGATGCGAACGCCAAGAAAACTTCTTTCGCGAGTTGGATTCGCTTCTTCTTCAAAGATCTCCAGCCCGCAAGGTCAGTAGCGGACGGGACTCCGCTCGACTTTGTCACTGGTCCCCACTACGAGGGGCGGCTCTACATGGCTGGCTTCCTCGCTTTCTTCTTGTCCTATTTTGTCTTTCCGGATTACCCGGCGGACAGCCCCTCTCCCGCAGTCTTTCCGCTCGCGGTTCTGCTTTCCCGTGGCGAGTCGGTCGCGCTCGCTCCTCTCTTCTTGGGATCTCTCCACTGCCAGCTGGACCTGATCCATGCTGACCACGTGCGGTCTCTGGGGAGGTGCGATCACCTTTCCATGGCTCACACTGATTTCCTCCTCGCGTACTTCTTCGAGCATTTCCCCGCCATTGCCCCCGTTCCTCGTGATTTCCTGTCGTCCGCTAGCAGGTCTCGCTCGGAATGGTGGATCGGGACGAGCAGTGATGCTCTCTGGAGCGAGTCGTGCGACATCGCATGAAGCTTCGTTCCGCGTCCCTACGCTGTCGCCTCCCCGAGGATAGTTGGCCTGGGTCAATGCCTCCTGCCAACCCGTTCTTCTTCATCGAGCATGAGCGGAAACAACGCGATAGCCCGGGCGGTTATCAATTCCGCCCTCATCGCTCTTCCAGGGTGGGTGCCGTTTCTCAACGGCGAGGCGCATGGCTTATCTATCTACCGGCCAGACAGGTTCGCGCGGCAGCTGAGCTTCGACCAAGGGGTACCCGGGCACGCCCCACAGCCGTCTTCTTTCATCAATTCTCAGCTCCGCTTCACGCGGCCACATACTGGCGACATTTTGGCCAGCCTTGGGAATCATCCCATCCCAAGCATGGATGAAGTGGGGCGCTTTACCGCGGAATTCCGCGGGTTTTGGATGAGGAACCTGGACACATTCCTCCTATTCGTCAGCGGGGAAGCAGAGGTTCACCCCGCGCCTGAAATCCGCACTCGCGATGCTTCCCTAAGAGCCATTACAGAGGTGAGGGGGGAGGACTGGCGCGGCCCTCACAGCATGTGGGTGGCCGCTGACGTTGCACCTATTAGTGTAGCGTTCTCGCTGGGCCTCCCCTCTACCGTTCCAGTGGTTACAGGGCAGGCTCCAGTGCGAGTCTCTCGCGCCCGTGCTCCAGCGCGTGCCGTGGGAAGACCTTCCCAGCCGTCTTCCTTGAGCATTCCCGCAGCGGGGGGAGCACGCCCGCGCAAGCGTCTTCGCACGGTACTCTTTCTTCTTACGCTACTTTATAGAACGAACAGTCACTTCCTTATTCCATTATCTGCTCATGCATGCATTTCCGCTTCCTCTTCTTTTTTTTTCCTCTTCTTTTTTATTATCACTGTCTCTAGTACTTATTTTGTCCCTTTTTTTTTTTCAGCGGCGGGAGTTGGATGCTCGCACATTCGTGGCCTTCGAACTGGAGGCAGCCGCGGAGGTGGAGGAACGAGCCGCGGAGGGGCAGCCGCTGGGTGACGCGGAACGAACCCCGGAGGAACAACCGCGGGGGGCCGCGTCCGCTGCTCTTGCTAAGCGGCGTCGTCTTGAAGGTGTGCCCGGTACCCGCTGCCTTGTTGCTTCCGCTGTTAGCTTACTTTCATTTTAACTTAATTTATCTTGTCTTTGCAGTGGTCATTGAGTCCGACGATGATGAGGACGGGGATGGGGACGCAGGCATGGACGGTCGCGATGATGTTATTGCTGGCATTGATAACGACGATAGTCTTGATCAAGACAACATTCCTCTGAGCGCCCGCCTCCATGCCATGCAGACTCAAACTCTAACCCTCGGAGGGGCTTTCGCGAGACGCGCCGCGGGGGTGAGGGAGGTACCGTTGATCCAGCCTCGCACGGGCCACTCCTTTACCCCCAGCCTGAGCCTGAGGCCTCCGCGGTGATTGGAGGTACGTTACCTGATGAACCTTCGATTATGGATCTTGGAGGAGACCCCAACACGGTTTCCACGGACCCGTCCTCTTCCTCCGCGGAGTCCGATAATATGATCCCTTATTCTATTGACCGAGACCCCTCTCCACTTCGTGCAGCTGACTCTGAAGCCCGCGAGCCGCCGCCCCCAATGGGCTCCCGCGAATCTGTCGGTCAGACAGAGGCCGCCGCCGGTCCTATCTCAACGACCGCGGCGCAAATTTTGAGGGACGAGGAGGACGATGGCGTGGGGGCTCTCACTCCCCGTGCCGCGAGTCCCCGCGACATGCCTCTGCCACGGGTGACGCCGTCCGCCCCTCCTTCTGGGTCGCAGCAACATTCCTCCAACGCCCGCGCCCCCTCTTCAACCAGCTTCTTGGGCCGCGTGGCAGCTAGCTCCCCAGGCATCTCCAACGCCCCTTTTCTGCAAGGGCAAGGTTCCTCCGCTGGGGAGGGCGCTTCGACGAGTAGGACTGCCCCAGGGTCGCCGGCGTGCTCAACCTCTCAGACCGCCTCCCCGCGCCAAACTCTAGATCGCGCGCCTACCCCACCGTCTCAGCCTCTGCCTTTGGTGGAAGACCGACAGCTGGAGGTAAACGAGGTATTTATTGGCGGGCCCACCTCCATTACTGACTCAGATCTGAACTCCTTATTTAAAGGCATGACTTTCATACAGACTGACGATGTTTTGGGAGGCCAAGGGAGTGCTGCTCTTGGAGATTTTGCTGCCGACTTGGATATGGGAGAGCAGAACAGAGACGAGGTCGAGTCCCGAGAGCGCCCTCCTTCTTAGCACAGCCCCGTCGCGGCTCATGGTAAGGGGCCGGCAGTCCTGCAAGCAGACGTTCCAGTGCGTCTGTTTCCCGCGGGCTTCCCCGTGGAAGAAATCTATCACCCTCTTCTTAATGCCATAGCCCGCGTGCACCCGGAGACTTTTGCCCCCTTTAATCCGCGGTCGGCAAGGCTTGGGGGACTTCTTTTGAGGGACTTTCACGAGGTGCTTGCTCCTTGGGCGCAATTGCGTCTTAGGGACTTCACCGCGGAAACGGAGAGCGCCCTTCAAGAGATTGCGCAGGACATGGCGGCCATGGGCTTCGATTTGGGCTGGCTGAGTGTGAGGAGCTCCGCGCTGAGGGCCGCGGGGGAAAGGATGGCCATAAGGCCCGAGATTCAGCAGCTCTCGGTACAGCTGGCGGCCGCTAGGCAACACGTCGCAGATTTGGAGGCCAGGTTCACCCAGATCTCTAAGTACGACGCGGAGCTAGCTACCGCGGCCCTGAATCTTGAGGATCCTGACCCGGAGGAGCTCGTCTTCGCGGACTGGCTGGGCTAAGTCTCTCTCTATTTTATTATATTTTTTTTTAATAAGCAAGTGTAATCGTTGTACCCCTGCTTTTCTTTTTTATTGTAATCATCAAATTCGAGCCATTGCAATAAAGGATCACTACGCTTTTCCTTGCTGTTCTCTCTTTTCCCTTTTCTCTTTTTTTTTTTTTGATGAACAATACGCGGGCCACATTTCGCCTTTTCGTGCCCGGACATCTGTTCCGTTAATCATTAAGTCCGGAGTTGCGCACGGGTCATGTTCTGATCCCTCCTTTCGCGGCCCTCCTTAGTTTCCGTTTCCTTGCTGCCGAGCCTGTTAACGTGCGGGTCATGTTCTGGCCATCGCGACTCCAATGCGCGGGTCATGTTCTGACCCTGCGGGATTCTACGCGTGCGGGTCATGTTCTGACCCCGCGGGATTCAATGCGCGTGGGTCATGTTCTGACCCCGCGAGATTCAGCGTACGCGGGTCATGTTCTGACCCTGCGGGATTCAACGCGGGCGGGTCATGTTCTGACCCCGCGGGATTCAGCATGCGCGGGTCATGTTCTGACCCTACGTGACTTGGCGTCATCTCTAATTGCTAGATCTAGAGCGTACACTAGGTAAAACAAACAATAACATCGTGGAAGGAAGACTTTGCAAGTATACGTATCCAAAATGTTTCAATCAATTCTTCATTAAATTAGCATCTACCAACGATTTTGTAATTTCATTGCAAACAAAATTAACGAGGAAAAGGCTGGTACATCATACTGGCCAAACAAGAACAGGGTTATATATAAAAAAAAAAGAAAAAGAAAGAGGTAATTAACAGTAGTAATCCCGTTCAAGACAAAATTTCTGACAATGCGATAACATTTCAGCTTTTTATGGATAAAACTTCTTCACATACTTCGCATTAATTGCCCCCGTGCGGAATCCATCCTCTACGCGGGCCAGGTCGTAATGGCCAGCCGCGGATGCCCTGATTATCTCGTAGGGCCCTTCCCACCTGGGCGTGAACTTCGGGGTTTTTAGATCTCTCATCACCGCTGTAGTAGCTTTCCACACCAAGTCTCCCACCTTGAACGCTCGCGGCACCACTCCCTTATTGTAATAGCGTGCAACGGATTCCCAGTACTTCTGATGAGCCATGGCCGCGGCAGCCCTTCTTTCCTCTAAGGCCTCTAGGTCCGCCTTCCTTCCTTCCGCGGACTCTTCCATGGCAAGGAGCATTCGCGCGGAGGGGACGCTGAGCTCCGCGGGCAGCACTGTTTCGGCTCCGTATACTAAACTGAATGGGCTGGCACGCGTGGACTTCCGCTTCGACGTGCGGTACGCCCATAAGGCTATGGGCAAGTGGTCCGCCCACGTCCCTCCGCGTTCGTCCAACAGTTTGCTTAAGATCCTTATCAAGGTTTTGTTCGTTGCTTCAGCCTGTCCATTGCCTTGAGGGTAGTACGCACTGGAAGTGTGATGGTCAACCACGTATTCATCGAGGAGATTCCCCACGTGCTGGTTGATAAATGGGGTCCCGTTGTCTGACAGTATCACCTTAGGTATCCCGAACCTGCAGATGATGTTTTCTTTGATAAATAGTGTTACTGCCTCCCCCGTAGCCCTTTTCAGCGGAATTGCCTCGACCCACTTGGTGCAAATCTCAGTAGCTGCGAGAATCCACCTGTTTTTCGGTGATACAGGCCTGATTGGTCCTATCAAATCCATCGCCCACGTATGGAAGGGATACAGGGCGCGGATGGAGTGTAATTCCACCGAGGGGGCATGGACTAGGTTACCAAATTTTTGGCACGCTTGACACCTCCGCACATGTTGTCTCGCATCGCTTTCCATGGTAGGCCAAAAATACCCCTAGTGGATTAGTTGTTCATGGAGTTTCCTCCATCCTTTATGTTCAATCCCATGGGTACCTTTTAGGACCACTTCTGCTTCTTCCTTGTTTATACATCTCTGCGGCGTTCCGTCTAGGGTTCTTCTGAACAGCATCCCCTTTTGCAAGAAGAAGCGTCGAGCCCCGTGGACGACCTTCGCGGATTCCGCCCGGTCAAGGGGTAAGGATCCCTCTCGTAGATAGTCAACGTATACTTGCCTCCATTCATTTTCCTAATTGTGATCGTTCACCATCAGACACTCGGGTTTGGCCACGTACAAGGAACACCGCGTACAGTTCTTGGTAGTCAGATCCGCGTCTCTTTTCATGCTGGGCCAGTAATAGCCCTGTCGTTGAATTCTCCGGTATAACGCTATCTCATTATTCGCACAATTGTCATCATGGATCCGATTCAAGGCTTCCTCTGCCTCCGCCGCGTCCACGCACCGCGCTAACCAACCTTGAGGGGCGCGGTGATACAATTCTCCGCGCAAGACCATGAAGTAAGAAAGCTCCGCGGTAGACAAGTGTCCCGTACCGTTGGTCAGCTGTATCTTAATGGCTCCGCGCCAATCCTCCGTTGGTTCGGAAAAGTTCGAAATCGCAGAGGGGCTCAAATCTCTTTACAATTTCTATGCAAGTCTTTTCCTCTTCGAATTCCGTTCTTGCCCCCAGCGTCGCAAGGGCGTCGGGGAAACGATTTTCTGACCTGGGTCTATGTACGATGTCGATGCTTCCAAAGGACTTAGTCAGTTTCTGCACGGTAGTCCGATACGGGGCT
This sequence comes from Rhododendron kiyosumense, assembly GCA_019656275.1. Taxonomy (NCBI): domain Eukaryota; kingdom Viridiplantae; phylum Streptophyta; class Magnoliopsida; order Ericales; family Ericaceae; genus Rhododendron; species Rhododendron kiyosumense. Next base: position 108,644 of record BPLS01000442.1, read on the forward strand.
AGTGTTGGCTCCTTCAGCGCGTACACCCCCTCCGTTTGTAGTATCACCAACTTCGAATCTCCCACTATTCTCAAGTGTTTGATTCCTCGCTCCTTCGCAGTTAACAGACCCAAGATCAAGGCTTCGTATTCTGCCTCATTATTCGAACAGGGGAAACTTAGCTTGTAGGCCAAATGGATCTTTTCTCCTGCTTCATCATTTCGTAATACTATCCCCGCACCACCGCTCTCATTACCCGCGGCCCCGTCGAAGCTGAGCGTCCAGTGAGGGTCGCTCGCGCTGGTCGCGAAAGCTTCGAAACTCTCGCCAGGTAAAGCTTTTTCGAGTGGTTCGCATTGGCCGCTTGGAAATTGTGCTAGGAGGTCCGCGAGTGCTTGACACTTGATTGCTTTTGGCGAGACACAGGAAATGTCAAACTCAGCTAAGGCCAATAACCATCACGCTACGCGTCCTGTGAGCGCGGGTCTGGACAAGAGGTATCTAATTGGGTCACACTTGGTGATGATCTGTATGTGGAAGGACAGGAAGTAATGTCTTAGCTTTTGTGCAGTGAAGACTAGGGCTAGACAATGTCGCTCGATGGCCGTGTATCGTTCTTCCGCTCCCTGGACCTTCCTACTAATATAGTACACGGGGCGCTCTACCCCATCCGCTTCTTGTACCAATACGGCCCCGATTGACTTAGTAGTGGAAGTAAGATAGAGTATCAGCGGCTTTCCTTGCACCGGGGCCACCATCGTCTGAGGTGAAGTCAAAGCCGTCTTGATCCGCTGGAAGGCCTGTTGGTGTTCCTCTTTCCATTCGAATTGCGCAGAGCCCTTCAACAAGTCTGCGAAGGGGGCCGCAATCTCTGCCAACGCGGGAATGAAGCGTCGTAGGTAAGATACCTTTCCTAGGAATCGCTTGAGCGCTTTCTGGGAATGTGGCGCGGGCATTTCCGCGATGGACTTGATCTTGGCTTCATCCGCATCAATTCCCTGTCTGTGTACTAAGAAACCCAAGAATTTCCCCGCAGTCACGCCAAATGCGCATTTGAGAGGGTTCATTTTGAGGTTGTACTTCCTGCACCGGGCGAACACTGTGGCTAAATCCGCGAGGTGATCCGCCTGCTCTTTGGACTTGACGACTAAATCGTCTACATAATCTTCTACAATTTTGTGCATTAAGTCGTGGAAGATCGCGGTCATGACGCGCTGATATGTTGCCCCCGCGTTCTTAAGGCCGAAGGGCATCACAACATAGTGGAAGTTACCAAGCGGGGTGCGGAAGGCTGTTTTTTCCGCGTCTTCCGGGGCCATTCTGATTTGATTATACCCGCTGAATCCATCCATAAACAAGAACATTTGGTGGCCCGAGGTTGCATCGACAAGGGTATCAATGTGTGGTAGCGGGAACTCATCTTTCGGACATGCCTTGTTTAGATCGCGGAAGTCCACACAGACGCGGATTTGCCCGTTTTTCTTCTTGACGGGGACAATATTCGCGAGCCATTCGGGGTATTGGATTGGGCGGATGAAACCTGCCTTCCGCAACTTCTCTACTTCTTCCTGAATTTGCCTTTCCAAGTCGGGGTGGTATTTCCGCTGGGATTGCTTTACTGGTTTGGAATTAGGGAAGACATCTAGGTGGTGAGCCACAAGCTGAGGGTCTAAGCCTGGCATTTCCTCGTAATACCATGCGAAGACGTCGGCATTGTCGCGCAGCAATTGAATTAGCTTTGCGCGGAAATCCGCGCTCAATTTCTTACTTATGAATACTGGTCTCTTTCTGCCCACTCCATCGCTGAGGTCAACCTCTTCCATGTCTTCTAATTGTGGTTTGGGCCGGTCCTGCATACATTCTGGGGCAGGCTCTGGTTTGTGGATGACTTCTTCTTTCTCCGCGGCGTTGCGTGTTTCGCAGGGGTCAGCGGCCTTTTTATCGACCGCTGCCCCGGGGGACCGTCATAAGTGATAGACGGTTTTGCCCCCTTTCTTCGTCTTGATGATTTTTCTGGGAGCCGTCGACTCCAGCTTCGACGGGCTCCCGCGGACACCCTCGCGCTTGGTATCGCGTATGTCCTCCCACCACGGGATTAAGACACCGCGTGGTCGTGTTATTATAGCCTGAGGTGTGTCGCCCAGCCCCGAAAAGTATACAGCGTCCGAGAGATGGGCTTCGTGGGTGTCGAACGGGCTTTCCGAAGCACGGATAGTAACCTTCTTTCCTGCCCAAATGCCCTTGAGACACTGATGGTAGCTAGATAGTACAACCGCGTACTTGTGCATCCAACTGCGTCCGAGGATGATGTGATAGTTGGGGTCTGCATCGATTAGGTGGAATTTTGTGGCAGAGCGGATTGGTCCTACTTCCAAATTGACCACAATATACCCCAAGGATCGTCTTCGGTCACCTCCAAAACCCGTTATGGTGATCGGAGAGTCGACTATTCGATTATCTTGGATCCCCAGTCGACGGAATGTCGGGATGGTATGAGGTTAATGGAGGCCCCGCCATCAAGGAACATTCTTTTCAACTCGATCCCGTTGACGCGGGAGGTCACGTACAGGGGGCGGTTGTGAGGATGGGGTGCCGCCCTGTCAGCGTCGGAGAAAGTGACCGAATTGGATTCGTCACGAATAGTCCGCGGCAAGGATCCTTCCACAGACATACATGACTCTTGATGAACTTCCGCGATGCTGATGATAGCCTTGGTTATCTCTAGTCTGGCGGCAGGGGTGAAGCCAAACCTGTCAAAGAACGTGCGGAACTTCATGCTATTCTGCAATGTTTTTGCCGAGTTGTTAGGGTCTGGTGCGACCGAGGGGGCCGCTATGTCTTCGCTTTCGTCCACAATCTCGTGACAGTACGCCATATAAGCGGACCCATCCGCTTCCTCATCAGAGTAAGAATGATAAACTGGATCCCATTCTTCCTCGTACATGAACGGATAACATTCTGCCATATTGACCGCGCCATCATTGTCGCCGTGAGCCGGATAGGGCTCGACACGGATGTCGCGGCGCCCTATCCGGAGCTCGTTGGCGTTTTGCTTGCGTTTGAACAGTCGTTTAAGGGACCAACAATCGCTGGTGGGGTGTCTGGTGTGCCTGTGGTACATGCAGTATCGTGGGCTTTCACGGTCTTCTCTTGTTGGTTCGTACTCCACTGGGGGAAGCTCCAACTCACCATCCGCTATCCATGCACTCACCAAGGCGCGGACTTCATCCATACTGCATGGGTAGTCTGGCGCGGGCCCCGGCTCGCGTTCCCTGCGTTTCCTTGGCCCAATGGCCTGTTGCCCCCGCGGCGCCTCCGCGACAGCCACCGCGGCCACCGCGGACTTATTCTTCCAGCTATCCCTCTTAAGCGGCTTAACCACATGGCGGATGTTGTACGCGGATTCCAGTAAGGCGGAGAAAGTACCCAATTTCAAATTTACCAGGAGCATCTTGAACTCATCCATCATGCCTCCGATGCAAATTTCAACGAGCTGCGCCTCTTTGACTGACTCAGTACAGTCTACTGCACGGTCTTGAAATCGTTTGATGTAGTCAACAACGTCTTCCCCAGTTGTCTGCGTTTCTTTGGTCAGGCTTATAACTGTCACTTTTTCGCGAACTTGGAAGAACTTGGCATAAAAACTATTAACCATTTCCTCCCAAGTGGCTATCGAATAAGGCTCCAAGTTGACATACCACGTGTAAGCTCTCGATGTGAGGGACTTTGAGAACTCGCGGAGGCGTAGGTTGGAGTTCGATGCGTGGGCTCCAAGGGATTCAATGAAACGGACGACATGCTCCTGGGCGCTACCCTCCTTGCCGTCGAACTTGACGAACTTGGGAGGGGTATATCCCTCCGGGTAGGGTGAGGACAGGACAGCAACTGGATAGGGAGGGCGAATATCTGGGCTTGGCAAAGAAGGTAGAACCGTCTTTGCCTTTTCCTTGTTGAGGAGGGCCTGTACGTCCGCTAGAGTCACAAACTGCCCCGCGGCAGCAGCGTTGCTAGTTTGCGCGACAGCGGGCTCTTTCTGGCCCGTTTCAACAGTTTTCTGCTGTGCTAGCAAGGTTTGAACATCCGCCAACGTGATGTAGGGGACCACAGAGGGTACGCCAGCTCCGTCTGCGGCGGGTTCTTTACCTCGGGTATCGGACGAGTTTGCAGCGATTCCTCTAACAAGGACCCCGCGGAGAGGGTGCGAGGAGGACAAGGGGAGTTGAGACTGCAGGTGTTGTGCTGTCTGACTGTTACTTCCACCAGCATGATTCTGAAGTAGGTCGTCACCTTGATTAACCGTGGCTCGTGGTAGTGCTGCCGAAATGAGCTCTGTGAGGCCCGTGAAGGCCGCGAGCAGTTGTTTCTGTGTTTCGAGAAATTGGCGCTGACCATCTTGAAGGGCACGCAGCGTTTGTGCGGTTGCGCCTGCGTTGTTGGTTTCTCCTACGTCCTCGATGGTTGGTACGGTATTATCTGGCGTCGCCATTGCTCTTCGACGCGGCGGCTCGACGTATTCTTTGGACCGTGTACTAACCATAAACCAAAAGTCACCTCCCCAGCAGAGTCGCCTAAATGTGAGTGATGAGGGTCGCGTGGTCTGCTTACGTGTGATTATCTGTGAGCTGGAGAGGTGCGATTGGTTGATGATTAGTCAAAATGAGCACAAGGAAGTGGGACTGTCCCGCGGGGTGAAGGGGGTAGGAGCAAGAGGTATGGGAGAAACAGAGGCAACGTGTATTCCCTGGCTTTCCGTGAGATATCCAAACCCTTTTGGGGGTTCGAGAGAGTGAGGTCACCACCTTTCGAGGAAGAATGTTCTCCTCCCTCAAATTCAGTGCTCACCCTCTTTTTCAGCCCCTCCCAAAAAAGGTCCCCCCAATCATTGGGGGTGTCAGGGGTATTTATAGAGCACCTGGGCCTGGGACAGGCCCAGGACGGCGCTCCTGTCAGCGCCTGACACGTGTCCCTCCTGTACCTCTTGGCCGCGAGGGGACCCCCCCCTTCCGCGGATGGCAATCCGCGGAAAGGCGCGGCTCCCCGCGGCGTATCCTCCGACCCCCAAGCCACCAAACCACGAGATTCCCCAGTTCCCGCTGAGTGAGGTCGCGACCCGCGGCGATCGTTATCTTCCCGCGGAGACCCGCCCGGACCTTGCCTCTGGGCCTCGGGTAGGGGTCCGCGGAGACTTCGCAAGATAGAGACTTAACGATTATGATATTTCAGGGAGCGGCGCGCGAGGTTTTGATCTAAACTAGCTGATGGGTCCGCGGTAGGGCCCGCGGCGGGGACCCGTTAAAGTGAGTTCCGCGGTGGATTCTCCGCTTCCGCGGGTGACTCCTGTGATCATATTCTTTCGATCTGTCGCTCCACGCGTCGTTATCCCGTTGGTTGGTCAGCGTTTCCAAATGTTGCCACGTGTCCACCCGCAATTGGAGAGTCAAATAGTCGTCCCTCAGATTTCAATCTATTGACTTTGACCGCGCCTACAGTATTTTTCAATTCACATAGCCAATTCTCATAACTAGTTCCTAAAAGCTAATTCTCTATGAAAATTAACAGTTCTCATAGAATTTACTATGAGAACTGACAGTTCACATAGCCAGCTCTCATAACTTAGTTCACATAGCCAATTCTCATAAAACTGACTATGAGACTTTACTGTTAAAAATTTAATTTTAAATCAATTTATTTCCTATATGAACTATTACTTTTTTACTTTGATTACTTTTTAAGACATGGCGGTAATAACATTTATAACTATATTTGATTTTAATTACCTTTTTATTTTTGTTCAATTTTTGTTTGTGTGTGTATTTTCTATGAGAACTGTATATTTTTCTATGACAACCGTGTTTTATTCAAGAGAATTGTCTATGAGAACTATGTATTTTTCTATGAGAACTGTGTGTTGTTCATGAAAACTGTGTATTTTTCTATGAGAAATGTGTATTGTCCATGAGAACTGTCTATTAGAATTGTGTATTTTCTATGAAAACTATATATTTTTTATAAGAACTATGTATTTTAGTATATGGTAAGACTATGTGAACTGTGTATTTTCAATTTACATAGTCTAGTTCTCATAACTAATTCACAAAGCTAGTTCTCTATGAGAACAGTCACTTCTCATAAATAATTCTTATAGAACTGACTATGAGATTGACAGTTTACATATATAGCTAGTTCTCATAACTCAGTTCACATAGCCGGTTCTCATAGAACTGACTATGAGACTTGGCAATTCTCGTAGCCAGTTCACATAGCCAAGGGTATTTCTGTCCGAAATAATATGATTCAGGAATTGATTCTAAAAATATACTCCCTCCGTCCCAATTAATTTGTTATGCCTATTTTGACTTTCACGTAATTTAAGAAAAATTCATAATTTCATTGACTTTTTATCAATTTTACTATTTAATTTACCCCTTGACAAAATAATTAAATTAGGCAAAAAGTGAAATTCAAAATTTTCTTGAATGAGGCGGGAAGTTTCCCTGCCATGCTCAGAAACGTATTTGTCCATCATAATTGCTCTCTTTTGGTTTCTTGAAAACATAGCCTCTGTTAAATGTATAAAAGAAAAGGAGGGGCAAAATGGTAATTTAGATATCTAAAAATGGAAAGTTTTGAAACATACAAATCATTTTGGGACATCCCAAAAAGGAATAAGGGCTCAACAAATTGGGAAGGAGGGAGTAGCTCTCATAGTCTCAGTTCTGATAGCCATAGTTCAGGGGTATTTTTGTCAAAAATAATATGTTAACTCGGGCCATGTGAACTGGCGGGGATATTTTTGTCCGAAATATTATGTTAACTGGCTATGAGAATTGGCAGTTTTCAAAGCCAGTTCACATAGCCAAGGGTATTTTTGTCCGAGATAATATGGGTCAGGAGTTTATTCTAAAAATATAAATTTTACTAAAAATGGATATGTACACAAAAAATTAAGAAGGATGGGGAAAATAATAAAAATGCATAAAAAGTCAAGAAAAATGACTGAAATAAAAAAGGAATATTTTTGTCAGGACTAAATTAAGTCCGAACCTACTTTTTGAGGCTGGCCTCTAAATTCCCCAAAAAAGAAACATCTCGCGGAGATTGAGGCTAAGTTTGATAAAGTGAATCATAGAAAGAAGAGGGGCCCTTATTCCTCTTTGTTCTTTAAGGAAGCTCGCAAGATGTTAGATATTGGTTCAATGTTGGGCATTGAAATAAAAGGTGGGAGGAACTAGAATTTGAAAAGATTTGTTGAAATGAAAGAGGAAGAATTAAGGAAAGGATCTATGCTCTTGATGACTATGAGGAATAATCTATCTCGGAGGACAATGAAGATCTCGAGGATGGAGCCTTTCTCTCTCTGGCTTTTTGATGTTGAGTTTTAGACAGGTTTGGGGTTTTGTGTTGATTAGGATGAGGTAGTGATGTTTTTTGCAGTGGCAGTAGGAGGTTTTTGTTGTTGTGGGGGTTGGTTGGGGGTTTTCCTTTGCTTCTTTAGTGGCTCTTTTAGTGTCTAGTTGGCGTCTTGCCTTCTATTAGGCTTCAGGTGACTTTTGCCGGTGTGCCCTTAGTCTTTTTAATCTTTGTAATCCTTATAAAGATTATTAAACCCTTTTTCTTAGGGAAAAAAAAAAGTAGAGTGTTGTTTTACTTTTGCATGAATGATAGTCATGAAATTAATAGATGCAATGAGAAGAATTTTCAAGAATTTAGGAGGTCATTTTACATACAGTTTCGTAATTTATAGGCGCTATGGTAATTATTAAAAATGTTGGCGGTGACCATGGAAAGGCTTGACACCTTCCTCCCTGTCCTTGCAGTCACGTGATGAGGTCTACATAAAATAATAAAGAGCAATCAGACCATGTCTGAGTCTAAGTACATCACAACTTGGGTATCATGTAAGGTGTTACGCTCATTGTATATAAGCCTCATCATTTAGCCCGACGGCCCACGGCCCGCCCTTAGCCCGCCCGGCCCATCGGGCTTTTACCCGGCCCGAGCCCGAGAAACGGGCGGGCTAGCCCAGCCCGTAGTTTGTAATGGGCGGGCTCGGGCCTATGAATTTTTACTCGGCCCGCCCGTAGGCCCGGCCCGTGAGCCCGCCCGGCATACCCGTCCAAAAGCCCGCCAACGGGCCCGCCCATTAGCCCAAAATCCCAAAAAATCCTTTCTTTTTTCCCTTGGTTTAGTTTTGCCCAAGGAAATTTAAGCCCGCCCGGCTTTTGGCCCACCGGCCCGCCAATTGGGCTAGCCGGTGGGCCGGGCTTGGGCTTCAATTTATGGTAGGTGACCCGGCCAGCCCGGCCCGCCAAAAAGAAAAAGCCCGGTCGGCCCGGCCCATGGGCGGGTTGGGGCCGCGACTTGGCGGGCTGGGCTGGCCCGGCCCGGCCCGGCCCGATGATGACCCTTAATTGTATATATTAGTCGAATGTGCTTCACTACTTAATAAGCGAGATACATCCTATCAATACACTATTACAGTGGTGACATATTACATGGTATCAAAAATATAGTATTCAGACATGGTCACCAAAACATTATTGTAAAATAAAATGACAAAAATTAGCGAGTAATTATTCGGTGGTCCCTGGTTGGACACATTCATTTTGTGCTTTAATTTTTTTACAATCACACATTCAGTGGTTAAAAATTTTTGGGCTTGAGCAGAACTGTAAATGTACTAAGTCGTTCGTGAATTGTTTGAAACTCGAATAGGTAATGATTCGTTTGAGTTTGATTTGTCTACTGAATGATATGAACTTGAGCCTCAATAGTCAATATATGCTAAACATAAACCTAGCTAGCAGTGTTTGGCTCGATTAGGCTCGTACCACTAATAGAAAAATAGATAAAGATTTGTCATCGGGTGTGGTCTTTCACTTTTAATCTAGCATTTAAAACTGTGGTCTATCAAAGTGTCACTAAAAGTCCCTATCTTTTAATCGAGGGGTAAAATGGTGATTAAAACTCACTAAAACCATGACCAAAAAGGTAAAAATCATGATTAAAAATGACAAAATCATGACCTTTAATAGCTTAACATCTCAATTTAATTGTAAAACCGTGGTTGTTTAGAACCGTGGTTGACAAATACTAAAAACTTATTTATGTATATTTTATTACTCCCACTACCCTTTTTTAGAGTTCACTATTCTATTTTAAACTGTCTCTTAATAAGTGTCAATTTTGTAAAGTTAGTTGTAAAGTTGGTATATTTTCTATTTTATCCATAAAGTATATTTCATTTTGAAAAGTTAGTAAGTAAAAGTGTAATAATCATGTCTCCTGTTGAGGGTAAGTAGGGAAAAAATTTACCTTTTAGAGTGTAATTATGATGCCTCCATAAAAAGTTGATATATTTATGTACATACTAAAAATTTACTAATTTGCAGCTTTAGACCTCTCTATAAGAGCATAAATATATGATATTATTGGCTCGTTAAGACTCGTGATCAAATTCAAAGTTGAGTCAAACCTAGGTAAGCTCAGCTTGAAATTCGGCTTGTCAAATTTTTATTGAATTTAGCTCGAATTTAAGTTTAGCTCAAATTTGAGTTTGTTAAAAAACTTAACAGATATTCGGCCCATTTGCAAACCTAAGGCTCGAGAAGTCTCACCGCGGATGAAAAAACTAAAATAGAAGTACTCTCCAATAATTTTTCCTTCCAACTTACTCCTGGCATCCTATGCTTGCGTCCTTTCTAAGGAATAACGTTGATTAGAACCCTCTCTCACTCTATCACCTAAAATACACATACAAATGCCCAAAAACATACAGATAAAAGTGTAGGACAGCACCATTCCCGGGTCCTTCAAATAAAATTTGTTCCAAGCAGTGAAAGAAAAAAAATGTGTTGGATCGCACCCTGATGATGTAATATGTGAGCCCCACACATTATGCATGTATTTGTAAGGTACGTTTGCATTTTATGTGTGGTTCTAGACTTTTTTGTAAATGCTTTATCCGGAATTTAAATGTATGTCAGTCGTCAAAAAAAGGTTCGATTCAATCAATCCATTCAGCTTTTTAGTTAAAATTTTCATCCCTATGCATGAGGACTACTCTTAATTACATGCTCTCTTTTACTTTATATATTACCGTGGGATTAACCAAATCATTTTCCTTCTGGTTTCGGTAGGCAACCACCACTGGTCACCACCAATTAATCAAACCAAAATCCATTCTCTCCCCCAAAACAATGGACAAGGTAATTATGTACCCTTTGGGCTTAATTATTTACGGAGTATTTTGTTTTCAAATTTTCAATAATTTTTTGAAATAAACATTTCATCAAGAGGAATGTAAAATGTCAAAAGTCTCAAAACTAATGATTGAGAGTTTGTAAAAAAACAATCATTCTACCACCACACCCAAATATACACCCACATTTACAATAGGGGTGGAGCCCGCACACACTACACACTCAGTATGTGTGGGTGTGTGCGGGCTCCACCCATAATGTGAGTATGGGTGTGGTGTTAGAATTATTGTTAAAAAAAAGTTCACTAAGTACAAATAACCTAATTTCATTTGGATTTTGTGACTTTCAAAATTCACAAATCTTTTGATTGAACATGAGCGTTATGGACAATAGAATACTGGCACTTTTAAAAATAGAAATATTCTATCCTACTCCTCTTAAATAAGAAACACTTTCGCTTGCCACTTGGATGGACGATTTTGCCCTTTTAGTGTTGGCTTGGTGTTGTTTTTTTGTTGGGTGAAATGGTAATTGCACTGCTTGGATTTATTGGGGTACGTGTTTGGTTGTTGAGTCTTACTGGGTTACGTGGCAATTCGGGGTGAACATTTGTGCTTGGCTGGTCTTTATTTCCTCTGGTTAGAGAGAGAGCGAGAGAGAGGGGTGTGATGGGATCCGCACCTCTCTGTAATCAGCCTTCAATCCTAAAAAACCTCTACTTTGCATCTCTTTTGTAGCCCAAGATTCAAGTGTTTCAGGCGATTTTGAGTTCGACAACGATTGAGTTTCAGGCGGTTTGGGACTTCGCTGCCGATGATCCGGTCGGAGGGGGCATTGCTGCTACGTTCTCTATGTATCTCCATCGCCGATCATGGAGTATCTCTTCTGATTTGCTGCATTTGTTCCTCTGTTTATTTTTTCCCCTATATATCCGATTTGCACGCTTTGCATGTCTTTGTCTGTGCTAATTTTTAAGCATTCAACTAAATAATTAGAGTAGTTGACTTCTATCGTTCTTGAATTGCTTTGTTCCTTTCACATATCATAGAGGTTATCAATTTGGCTTATTTGTAGATTATGTCCTTAATGTGTTACATGTCTTATTCAATCATACCTCCACTAGAGTATATTCTACTTTTAAATCAATGTGATCATTTAGAGAAATATTCATCACAACACTTTTGGCCCAACACTTTTGAAGGTGTAAATCTTCTACCCCGAAAAAACAATTAAAATATATTTTAAAAAATGCCTTACTGTGTCCCTGTGTGTGTACATGGCATGTCCCTCCTAGCGTGTCTCATGTGCTTCATAGTTTGTTGATATTTCAATGCACCACAACTATGTCGAGTTGTTAAGATCAACAAAAAAATACAAAAACTCCTTGCTCTCATACATGGTTGTTGCTAAGACAGATTCGTATATGCTCCCAGGCAAAATTTGTTCATAAAATCAGTTTGGTATCACAGGCTTACATTTGGGTGATATAATGGCTTTTAGAACAGAACTTGGACTATAGACGTGGCAGTCTTAGAAATATTGGGACGTTCTTATTTATTTCCAGACTACAAGTTCATTTCTATTGTGCACTTTCTTGGTGAAATAGTGAACTTGTGATTATGGTGACACCAGTTGTATGGTTCAAGGACATAGCAATCGAACCATTGCAAATGAAGAAAAATGGCATCATTAGGTATGCTACTGTTTGACAAATTAAACTATAGTCTCAAAGTAGCGAAAGTTTCTTGGTTTGTGCATAGCTTTTTAAATCTAATGGCTCTTCGGTGTAGACATAAGGAAGCACTCTTTGGTTTACAATTCTTTTGTACGTGCACACCTTTCAGACACAAACAAGGACACAATTCTCTTACAAACACGAGTCTTGCAGTTTGTAGACCCTGTGTGGATCAGACCCCTCATGAGAATATGTGAAATTGTAATGCGCTCATAAGAAAACTAAAACAAATGCAAGTGTTCGTGGGTATTTGTTGCAGATGTTTGGGTTTTGAGTACGTCGAGAGCCCCAAGTTTGAATTTAATGTCATTTCAAGTTTGAATTTAATGTCATTTGGCCAAACCTTCATCATTCTTTCTTCACCTCATCGAGAGAGATCTGGAGACGAACCTTTCAAAAGGACCATGGATAGCTACAGTGGCCATTGCAGACCCTAAAAATCTCCCTTGAGTTCATCACATCTTCTCTGTATCCAATTTTGAATCATTTGTTCAGACTCTTGAGGTACATTCCTTCTCTCTCTGTTATATTACTGTTTATTTTTGGGAAATTCAATTATTTGTATGCGAGCTACCGTGGTCGTCGAAAGTGGAATTTTTACATTCATTGTATTCTTTTGATTTTTGGCTTATGTCATTCTTTATTGTTATTTTTTGGTTAGGAAGAAGGATCTTGGCAGATACAATTATGTTGATGGAATAAACTCTACCAGGAGCTACTCTACCTTTAGCTATGTCTATTTCTTTGGCAATTGTATAAAAAACCCTATAGCCAAAGTCATGCAAATAGCTGAATAACTTGAAACCTTTTTTTCAGTGCAAAAACTTATCTAGACCATTACTTCTACAACTACCAACTTCTGATGATACACTTGATCAAGTTATCCATATAACCTTTGCTATGATCAACAACACCCATAATTTAAACAAAATCCAAAACGCATCTATACAACGGGCATGAATGACGTGCTGTGCACGTCGACATGCACCTAGTTCTATATAAAGGTGGAGTTTCAACTAACTTTTTCTAATAATTTTGTGACATGTACATTTTCGTCGTTATCGAACTTTTCTTAGCTATTGATCAAAACATTTAATTTTTTGGATTCTTCTCAAAAAAGAGTACTAAGAAAAAGTGAATAAAATGGATGAAACTTCATAAAGGTTTAGAAAAGCAACAATAATTTTTAATTTATTTGAATTATTTTATTTTTAGTGAACTTTTTTAAAGTTTGGACCATGAATTTTTACTTTCAGCTCATCTCGTCTTGATGAACAAATAATCTGAAAAAAAATATAATGCAAAACTAATAAAAATACAAAAAGAAAACAAAAACCCTCCACAACTAGTAATTGATGTTAGTGATATAAACCATTACCCACTAAATATGAACCAAAAAATATTAAGGAAGACAACGACTGGTTCTGGGTAGATTATATGTCAACCTCTGTTGTGTGTAGGAGAGAGGTTTACAATCATTTCTTTCTTTTTCGCTTGATTGGGCTGGAGAGGTGCATGCATTGAATCTTGTGGACTCGGTTGGTCCGGGGTATCCATGAATTTGGTTATACAATGTCACTCTCTATAATTGCACTAAAAACAGACCTAAAGGTGTGACATCGAATGTCATAAAAGGCTTAATTGAAGCTCTTATCTAGAACGAATTGGTTTTAGGAGAGATGGTGAAAAAACGGTTCAACAAGTGGTATCAAAGCTAGGAAATCATAGGTTCAAGTCGTGAGAGCGTCATCATAAGGGAGAGATTGTTGGGCGCGGAGTACACCTATGGATTTTGTTACACAATACCGCTCCATACGACTGCTCTAAAAACATACATGTGGGTACGATATTGAATGCTATAAAAAAAACTTAATTGAAATCCTCTCTAACACCAATTGGTTTTAGCAGAGATGGTGGAAAAACGGTCTGATAGACCCATGCTAATTAATCTCTGATTCTACATTTCGAGAAATTTTTTGGTGTCGGGTGCATGGGTATATCCCAAGTGGTGCCTATTTGGCACATCTGGGCCGTCCAAGTACTTTTGGACGGCCTATACTAAAACCCTCTCTCTCCTCTCACCCCACCATTTTCTCTTTCCTTTCTCTCTCTCCAAATTTGTGCCGTCCAAAATCGGAATAGATAGCTAGGATGTGCTGAGCGGGCACCACATAGTACCCACACGATACTGAAAAATTAGTCCTACATTTCTTTTCTTTTTTTTTGGGTCAAACGGAAATTCATATTCCTACATTTCTGCTAATGCCTGTTTGTTAGGGGTCAAAGGGTCCCACACATATGTTTTTTCTTTAGATCTAAATTATGCATGGGTCCGACTTATCAAAAAAAAAAATTATGCATGGGTCCACTTAAACGAACGTCATTTCAGCTAGCTAGCTAAAGGTATGGAATTGGAGGGATTTGACGACATACACCTTTTTTTGTATACCATTGTTCTATAATTACAAATAATTAAACAAACTTATTCACATTCACATTGGGATCCATACACACTACATTTTTAATGTGTGTGAAATCCACCAAAATATGTGAATATGTATGTAAAATGTTTGTGGTTTAATATTAATTGCTTTTTCTTATGCTATATGGGGGGCTTTTTTTTAAGAATGGTCCCCAAAGTATTTTCGAATTTTCAATTTCGTCCCTATTGTACAAAACGTGTCTATTGCATCCCCAAAATATTCAATCCGCGTTATATTGGTCACCATCGCACACGCCATTTGGGATTACCGTCTAAACTAGGGGTGTTATAGTCTCTTCCACTCTCCAACCTTTCTTCCCACTTTCTCTCTAATCTGATGGCGCTCTCTCTCTCTCTCTCTCTCTCTTGACCTTTCCTCCTCTTGCCATCCAAGCCTTCGCCCCCTCCTCCCCTCAGTCCGATGCATCTCCCTCGAAACCCTCTCCGTCCTCATCTCCTTCTTCATCGATGCCCTCACCTCCTCCCCCTCCCTTCTATTTCTCATCTCCCTCCGACCCCATCAAGGGTCAATCCCTCTCTTACTCTCCCCGGCTAATAAGTTTTGAAGGGAGCATGTGTAATACCCCTAGTCTTTGATGTTTTACGTTAATTATGTGATGTGTTTTAGGCTTAATATGTGAGTTATTGGTTAAATTTGCTAGTTAAATAAAATTGGAACATAAGTTGGCATAAGACACACATGCACTCAATAATTTTTCCCAAGCCAAGTAAAACAAAACAAGTCTTCCACGTCTCTTTTTCTTTGTTCTTGTCAAACATAGAGAGAGAGAGAGAGAGAGAGAGAGAGAGAGAGAGAGGATCGATGGAAAAGAAGAAGAAGAAGAGAAAGGGAAAAAAATTAGGAAAACCTTATTTGGCTTGGAATTGAAGATTAAACTTGGTAATTTTTGCATCTCCTACTGGAATTCATGTTTTGTATGTTGAATTCCATACTTTATTAGTTGTATTTCATGTTTAGTTGATGAATTTTGTTGGATTTGGGTAGTGGAATTTCGTGTATATAGCATGTGTACATAGCAGTTTTCTGACAGCAAACAGGGTCTCAGTTTTTACGTAATTTCTCATTCGTAAACTTTGAATTAGGTTTTGGTTCTTTCACAAGTTAGAAAGTAGACTTAAAGCTTGTTCTTTTGCCGCTGGAATCGCCCCAAACCGTTGAGAATTCAAATTTTTTGGTATCGGAGCAATACGTAGGGGCAATGAGATGCACAACTTGCAATGACTCACACACGTACCCTCAGAGCTATATGACAAGTGAAATCTATGTGCTAAGTAAGTTATATCAAATGTCTTGCTATGTGATTTCTGATGTGTTGATACATGATTAGACATGCATGACCTACATGATTTGTATATTATTTGTACAATGTGAATTTCCTCTCTTTTGAATTAGCAAATGGAGAATAATGATGTGTTAGAGAGAGCACGACCTTCACAGCCTTCAATGGATAGAATGGAAAGGATCGAATGGGTACTTGAGGGGTTACTTCACGTAGTGAATCAACAAGCTTAGAATAATCCATTTAAGTGGCAGAACGGGAGAACATCTAGTTGGATTCAGGGTGAAAGTAGAAGTAATATTAGCGGGTTCCGGCTATGTCTAAAATGTAGAAGGATGCATAGGGCTTGGTGTTATAAGGATACAGGGCCATGCTTCAAATGTGGTAAAATGGGGCACTTAATGAGGGATTATCCAAAGGTGTTGAGGGCAGGATTTGTGAAAAGGTCAACAACTACAATTAGTTCAAGATCTACATCAAAACCAATGGTTACTACCAATTCGGGGCAGAGTTCGAGGACAAAATTGGAACCAGGAAAAAGGCAGGGCAGTGTTCTTGCTTTGGCATAGGAGGAACCTCAAAATGTGGACTTGGTGGTGTCAGGTACCATTCAAATTTGTGGTGGCTTAGCTTAAATAATTATTGATTCGAGATCTGCGTAGTTGTTTGTTTCTGCACTACTTGCTAATGAATTGATTGAGTCACTTGACTATTTGAACCCGAATTGCATATGTTACAGCCTACAAGTAGTAGTATTATGTGCTCTATTGTTTACAAGGCATATGACGTACTAGTTGAAAATGTACATCTGTTGGTTAATTTAATTCCTTCAAATATATATGGGTCGTTTTAGTGCCGTACTGGGAATGGATTGGTTACTCTCCTATCATGCTATAATTGATTACTTTCGTAAGGAGATAGTAATTCGCTGTTAAGATCAACACTCAATTTGGAGTAATCATGATGTCACTTTGGGCAGCCTTGTATTTTATTTTTGAGGCAAGGAAAATTATCGAGGAAAGGACATTTGGGTCATTTGGCATATGTTATTTAAGTAAGGATTTGAGGCGCACAATCAGCCGACTATCGGGGATTTGAGAATTTTTGATATGTTATTAGATGAGTTACCAGTTTGCTATATGACAAGGAAAATGGAATTCAATACTAAATTACTATCGGGATTCATTTGACAGAGGATTCTTCAATTTAGTGTTTTCTTTAGGGGAACATCAGAGTCATTTATTGGAAAAGAAGAATGGTATAATGTGATTTGATGATGATATCTCTTTGATTGTCTTTGCATCAGTTATATGTTGATCTCTCTGCTAATTTCTATCGGTGATACATTGGTCCACTTACGAGGCAATGGAACATAGAGGGAAGGTTTATATATCGTGTTGCTCACGTGTTGAGAGGGAAGAAGTCATATGGGGAAATTGAACGAGTTTAAATTTTGGTTAGACTGAAAGATATTTTTGAACTACGTCATTGGGAAAAATGGTATTTGATAAATTCTAAGCGAGTTTGGGCTACTATAAACTAAGAAAGGGTCAATCATCATTACTAACGCTTGAAGTTTCTTGAATTTAGCTGGATAATATTGTTGCTTTGGATAGAACTTCTTTCTGATATGGCTAGGTACTATTGTTGTTCTGCACAGAATTGTCTTTTGTTATAGCTGGATGTTATTGTTCCTTCTTGAAGAGTTTTCTTTTGATTATTGCCATGTTATCGACTAAATTGACTAGGAGGAAGGGCGAATCTAAATCGAACAGATTATTGTGAAAAGAATTTATGACATTCAAGGAATAGATTAATAATGACGTTTGCATTGACTATTCTTTTGAAAAATGGAGGGTACATGATCTATAGTGGGGTATCTTGTCAGAGTTTAGATTGGGAATTGATGTATCATGGAAAGATGACTACTTGTATGACTGGACAATTAAAAACTCGCAAATATACTCATCCAATTTATATAATTCTAGAGTGGACTGGAAGCATTATCGTTATGGTGAGAATTGAAATTCTTACCGGTCATCAGAGTTTGAATATTGTTACACAAAAGGGATTGACTATGGGATAGCAGAGATGGATGGACTTAATTGGAGGTTATGATTGTGTTATTCCGCATACTTCAAGGAAAGACAACAGAGCTTTTGTTAGTGAGTCTTTTATCGGAAATGCTATATATTGGTGGAACTATTGTAAGTTCAAAATTCCGATTTAGGACTGATAGAATTAAAATAGAAGAGGGTGTTCCATTAGACCTTGCTATCAAAAGAAGATGGTGCTTTGATATTTTGTGTTCAGTTATGCTATGTGTATCCAATGCCACTATTCTGAATGGGAATTCTTGAATGGGCACATCATTTGATGCATGTTAATCAACGGACAGTATGAAGTTGTATTGCATTTATGTGAACGTTACTGGCAGACTGAATGAAACATAGTATAAGGGAAATATATCGCTATGGATGGATCAATCTTTCTTTGCTAGGGATGATCTTATTCGAGTGATCGATGATGGTTTACTAAATCTATTTATTCTTTACCTATCGAGATGGAGCTTTGAGATTTACTTTATTAAAATTCTGTTCTAGCTATGGGGCATTGTGGGAATTTCTCTAGAATTTAAAATTATTCTTTATCAACAATCCGATAAGCAGTCGAAGAGTATTGTATAGATTTTGAAAGTTGTCAAGCTATTGTTGAGGTAGTTGAATTTGTTTCGTAATGCATAATGTGTCAATGAATTAAGGCTGAACATAAGAATCCAGCGGGGTCACTTCAACCGTTGCCTATACCAGAATGGGAATGAGATCATATCACAATGGACGTTGTTATGGGATTGCCACGCACAAAGGAAGGTAATGACACAATATGGGTGATTATTGATCGATTTTGACTAAGTTTGCATATCTTTTGGCCGTGAATGTTTCTTTTACTGTAGATCAATTGGTTGTATTGTACATTGGAGAGTTTATACGGTTTTATGACACATTGGCACCTATCGTGTTGGATTGGGATTTGAAATTTACTTCTTATTTCTGGAGGAGTTTGTAAAAGGCTATGGGCACATAGTGGGGATTCAACACGGAATTTTATCCACAAACTGATGGTTAGTCTAAAAGGGGGACTCTGGTTCTGGAAGATATGCTTCAAACTTGTGTTTTGAACTATCAAGAAAATTGGGAGAAAAACTTATCGTTGCTAGAATTTGCATGCAACATTAGCTATTAGGCAAGCATAGGAATGGAACTGTACAAGGCACTTTATGGAAGGAAATGTCAATCACCGATACGTTGGACTGATATGGGAGAGAAAATTTGAAGGGCCGGCACTAGTCAATGAAACTACTAAGAAGATTCGGGTAATTCAAGAAAGGTTAGAAGCAGCGCAAAAAAAAAGGGTTACATGGATACGAAGAGAGGGCCGTTGGAATTTGAAGCCGGAGACTTTGTGTTTTTGAGAGTATCACCAACAAAAGGAGTGAAATGGTTTGGAAAGGCGGGAAACTATAACTGAAAAAAATTGTTGGGCTATTTGAAGTTCTAGGGAAGATTGGGGTGACAACTTACCAGTTGGTCTTATCGCCGGAATTCTAATATGTTCACAACGTGTTTCACATGTCAATGTAACGACTCATATAGAATTTCGGAAGGATTTGAGCTACGAGGTAAAACCTGAACGGATTTTTGGTAGAAGGACAAGGTTCTTAGAGGCAAGGTTATATTATTAATCAAAGTGTGGTCGTCCAGTCAACGTGGGGGAGAAGCGACATGGGAAGTGGAGGAGGCATACGAAAGAAATATCCATATCTCTTTCCAATACAAGGTAACTTAAGTTTGAGGACAAACTTCTATAAGTGGGGGAGAGTGTAATACCCCTAGTCTTTGATTATGTTTTAAGTTAATTATGTGATGTGTTTTAGGCTTAATATGTGAGTTATTGGTTAAATTTGCTAGTTAAATAAAATTGGAACATAAGTTGGCATAAGACACACATGCACTTAATAATTTTTCCCAAGCCAAGTAAAACAAAACAAGTCTTCCACGTCTCTTTTTCTTTGTTCTTGTCAAACATAGAGAGAGAGAGAGAGAGAGAGGATCGGTGGAAAAGAAGAAGAAGAAGAGAAAGGGAAAAAAATTAGGGAAACCTTATTTGGCTTGGAATTGAAGATTAAACTTGGTAATTTTTGCATCTCCTACTTGAATTCATGTTTTGTATGTTGAATTCCATACTTTATTAGTTGTATTTCATGTTTAGTTGATGAATTTTGTTGGATTTGGGTAGTGGAATTTTGTGTATATAGCATGTGTACATAGCAGTTTTCTGACAGCAAACAGGGACTCAGTTTTTACGTAATTTCTCATTCGTAAGCTTTGAATTAGGTTTTGGTTCCTTCACAAGTTAGAAAGTAGACTTAAAGCTTGTTCTTTTGCCGCTGGAATAGCCCCAAACCGTTGAGAATTCAATTTATAGTGATTTTTCGAAGTTTGGGTTGAAACCAGGAAATCTGCAGAGTAGAGTTTCATGTCTGTCCTAATTTTGTGGATTTTTTTGAGGCAGTTCATAAGCTCCAAAAATTATGATATTTTTATAGAGAGTTCCTCTATGAGTCCTTTATCTATGGTAAAAATTTCGGGATCAGATTGGAAGTATTGAATTCTGTAAAAATTCGTGACCATGTGGCGCGCAGTTTTCGGACTTTGCTGACTGCACACACACGCATTAGGGAAACGGCCATAATTTTGAGCTTGGGCGATGAAATTGCGATCCGATTTCTGATTTTGAACCTAGACTCGTAGACCTAAAAAAATGCACGAAGATCATGACTTAGTTATTCTTGTACAAAGTCAGTTCTTGCGTTAAAGTTTATGGAACTACAGTTTCTGAGATTATTTTCTTGGGCTAGCTATCTAACTTCTACCTTAGGACCTTATGTTCATTAAAAATAGATTTGTTAGGCATCTTCTAATCATGTTTTTATTGCTTAATTGTTTTAGGAAGTTCGGGTGGTTCGTAGAGCCGAGGTGAGTGATTTAATACCTAAACACATGGTTTTTGAACTTGTTTTCCCTATTGAGCTTATTTGAACATGTTTTATAAATTATGTACTCCATGGATACCAATGGAAGGTGGACTTATTTGTGAAATGTTTGCGAATCTATTTAATGGCATTTTCAACGTCCGGTCTTGCTAGGGGACGACTTAATGGCTAGCAAGGGTGTTTGAGGTTGGTGTGTGTTTTGGGATAATGCATAGACGTCTGGCTTATCCACTACCCGGGACGCCCGGTAGCTTTTGAATTTTGAATAGCGGAATGTGCATTATATTTGGCTTATAGTTTTGAGTACTTTGTTTTGAGATATTATCAAATTATTTTGCATTGTCCATGGAAAGCATGTGATTTAAGTATTAAACATTCACACGAGCTTTGGCTTATGGATTTTCTTTTCCACCTTTCAGGAAGCGACGCGTAGTGTGGTGACGTGTTTACTTTTGAGATGTGTTGTATATTTGGAAGCTTGTAGAAAAAACGTTATGTTTCATGGTCACTTAGCTTTGTATATAGTTTGTTTAGCTTTTGAGTTTGTAAGTAAGCACAGCTCTGAGAGGTTTACCTTTCGGTTTGTAAAATCTATATAAGACTTTGATTTGTTATTAATAAAGTTGACTTTTGCTTCCTCTGTTATGTTTTAGTCCCTTTCGATTATCACTCGTTAGGTGATATTTGATTTGTGATTTTGGCCTTAGTGAGAAATTACTGGCATTTGTCATGATTAAGACCTCAAGGGACAGGTCAGGGTCGTGACAGCATGTGGTTTGCCCAATGGGGAGTAATCTTTCTAATTACCTGTGATGATGCCGGTGATGGAGCTCAAATCGGCACCCCGTAACTTGATCAGCAGTCAACTCGGAGCTATATTGGCCACTTGGTCCCATTGACTCGATCAGGCACTTCTTTTTTTTTTTTATCCGACTCGATCAGGCACTTCACCTTCTCATTTTATTCTTTGGCTTTTTCAAAAGTACTTACTGTTTGACTTGTTTTTGTTATGTTATTGACTTTGGCTACAATTTTTATTTATTGGCAACTACCCCTACAGTTTGCTGTAAAAACAGAGAGTTGGGGAGTTTGTGGTACTAGCAGTGGCGGGGGTATACGCAGAGGCGGTGCCGACGGTGTTGGATGCCGCCATGAGGGAATTTGCGGGGACGGAGGATATGATTCGGGTTGGGGGAGTTTGTTTTGGGTATGAGAGGGAGAGGTTTGATTTGCTTGTGTAGACATGTGTGTGAGAGAGAGATATAGAGATGCTGGTTGTGAGAAGAGGCGGCAGTGACGGGCTTGGGTGGGTTGGGGCTCAATAAGACTAGGGTTTTGAGGTTGAAGATGAAGTTGTGTGGGGGTGCTGTTGGTTTAACGATGAAGTTACAAAAATACCCCTGCGCTTGACGAAAGCACAGACGGAGTTAGTTGTAGGGACCATTTAAATACACATTGTAAACATTAGGGATGCAATAGACACGTTTTGTACAATGGGGACGAAAATTGAAAATTCAAAAATACTTTGGGGACCATTCGTACAAAAAAAGCCCTATATGGGGTAATCAACCTTCTAATTCAGCCGTACCCTCATAGGGCCCAATTGATAATGGTAAGTAGCCACAACATTGTGTACTTTCAATGGTGAGAAAGGGCCAAGATTATCAAGAATTCAAGACCCCCATGATCATGACCGGAATAATTAGAAGCGTTATATATCAGAGGGGAGGAAGCGGCGACAACACTAGCGGTAGCACTAAAATTGACACCGTTAACACCACCATAACCGCCGTTGACCTCCAACTCAAGTATTTCGATGTCAACCCCATGGCACAGTGTTGATTGTCTCGGTACTATCAAATACCAACCATTGATCACGAAACTTGTAATTTGTCATGCTCGATCACACTTCAAATAGATAACAAGAGGTTCTTATATATGCTTCTACATACATATATGTATACATTTATATATATGGAGAGAGAGAGCGAGAGAGAGAGAGAGAGAGAGAGAGAGGGGAACTAAATAAATGCAGGCGGAGGTGAAAGACAAGTCAACATGGTATAAAGTCAAAACAAATAAAAAACAACGTTTGGACCAAATACGTGGTACCAAGGCTATTTAGGGCGTGTTTGATAGGAGGTTTGGGAAGGGGGATTGGATTAATAATCTTATGGAGCACCTAATACCTTGTTTGGTAAGATTTTTGTGGGTGGGACTAGTTGTTCCATGGGATTGTTAATCCCCCAAAATGGGGGTATTAGCAATACTGGGGGGTGGGGGGTGAAGATTACTACAATAATTGTAAAAGATGACAGTTTAAAAGTGTCATTAAACGTGAAAGATGACAGTTTTGAAACTGTCAACTCTGGAGTTGTCATTAAAAGTCTGAAGCTTAAAATGACAGCTTGGAACTGTCATCAATATCTATAAAAATGACGTTTTTTAAATGTAATTGAAAGTAGAAGATGACAATTTTGAAACGTCATTAAAGTGCTTTAAAACTGTCATTTTTTTGAAAAGATGACGCTGTTTAAGTGTAATTAAAAAGTAAAAGATGACAGTTATAAAGCATCATTAAATGTGCAATATTACATTTACAAACCCTAATTAAAAGTGGTCTAAAACTGTCATCTTTTATGTCCTAACATCACACTTATTAGTTGTCATCTCTTCATTGTGTGTGTGTGTGTGTGTGTTTTTTTTTTTTTTTATAGGAGATGCCACTTTTCTGTATTACCTAAAAGATATGAAAATGAGAGAATCAATCATTCGATTCATTCTTGTTCCAAGACAAGATCATGTTAAGACAGTAAAAAAAAAATCATCCACTAACAGAAAAAAGTCTATATATTAATAATTAAAACATAAAATCATTCTCTAGTACACAAAGCTCCCAGTCATCTTTCAGAAGCGAATTGCTAATTAAAAATGTACGAAATACAAATAAATAATGACTTGCTAGCTAGTGTACGTTCAAATGAATCAGCTCGTCGGTATTCTTCAATCCAAAAAGTTGTGTTGCTCACTATGTATCCTGCATTAAATACGATATACAACTCGTAAAACACAAGATCTAAAAGGGAAAAAAAATTGAATTGATAGATTACAAAAAAACATTACAAAGACAAAGGATCGCGAGCACGACCCCATGAAGAACAAGCAAATGAGAATAGAAAGATAACAATGAACTAAAAAAGAAGCGGACCACAACAAAAAAAGAACTAGAGTAAAAAGGCCATAACCCACCACCCCCCCCCAAAAAAAAAAAAGAAACAATCCTCATTCGATACTCTCACCCACAACACCCTCAAAACAACAGCATAATATAAGGATCAAATAGATGTTCCTTGTTCCTTAATTAACCAAACTAATATAGCAGTTGATGTTCCTTTTGCATTAACCAAGATATACCTTGTTTAACTAAGACGAATATTGCCAAAAAGATCAAGTATATTGCCCCCATCATAATAAGTGCAGAAACTGGCGCACACGGGTAACAGAATTTAGCCCATAATCCACATCGTAAGCTGAACACTCCATCAACACACACACCCTCTTGTTCGTGGAGAAATGTCAAAGTGTAGTGATGCAAATAGGCTTTTTGTTGCTTCCTGGAACATTTGTTCTAGGATCTTTAGTCCATTGTAATTGTTGCTTACTTTGGCTTTCTTGTCCTAGCTTGCTAGGTTTGTTTCTGTTTGTAAGTGAGAGCTACACATTCTCCTGAGATTATGATTTGTTTGCTTAATAAAGTTTTAACTTACCAAAAAAAAAAAAAAAAAAACAACACACACACCCTCAGTAGGGCAGATAATATTAACCAAGCTTTTTAATCCACATCATGTGCTGCACCATATTTGCAACCAATTCTCAAAGCTGCTTCTTGATACAAAGACTATATGCTATATATAAGAGTGTACTTCTATAGTAATTCGTGTAATGTTTTTCAATTCATGTGTGATTGTGCATATAGCCAGATACACCAACTAAACAGAAATGTAAGAATATGATGCTTGAAATCACTTTGAGAGAAGAAATTTAACTTACAAGTAATAATAAGGGGTACTCCGTGTAGCTTAAAAGAATTGCTGCTCATATTTTGTCAAGGGGAAAGCCTCCAAAAAGCCTAGCTTTGATACCATGTTAAAACATCCAACTCCAAACCAATTGGCAAAGAGTGGAAGGCTGCCCAGTCTCATATACTAGTTTTGGAGGAGATAATTAACCAATGTGGGACAAATCCCAACAGTCATGACGAAGTTGATCCACTCGACTTGCACTTCATTAATTTCAACTTTCCTATATGTGTTCTTTCCATTGAACTTCATAACACATCATTATGAGTTACACATATAAAAGTTGGTCTCAAAAAGCAATAGAAAGCAAAATAGAAAGCTAAAAATATATCTTACATTATTTTTGCTTAAGATGCCCCGATCTCAAATCAAGTCTCACGTGAACATCATTACGTAGAACCCGCATTCTACATCTTTCAGTTGTTTTGGGCACTATACACAAGCACACAATTTTCAGAAGAAGAGGCGTGTAAGCAACATCGCTGGCAACACCCCCAATAATTGAGCCCCATCAATACCTAAACTACTTTCCAGTGTAGACTTCTCCTCCTATTTCCCTTGTTTCCTTCATAAATTATGAATGCACTTTACAAAGGGAATCAATACTTGTAATTAGCACCATTGTACATAATAAAAAATAGTCAAATTATACTGCACAATTTAAAAGACTTACGTGCTAATTAGGATTCTAATGTTCAAAGGGACGTTACTGTTGATTGAATCAAGATAGTATACAGTTGAAGTAGACACTTCAATGACTAACAACACCCAGTGGGCCCTATATATAATCATATCATAAGTACCAGCATATTAAACCATTTCACAAATGGATGTGGAAAATAATACAAATATAAAACCAAGACAAAATTACCCAATATTACAAGGAGCGAAAACCAATTCACCGGACTTATTACCAAAATAACTAATGAAATATCAAAAGTTGAGGCACAAGTCAAGGTACCCACACAGAATTCCACAATTTGTCCTTCAAATCATCTGGTACATGATGCCAATCTTTATGAATTACCGGGACCGTTGTTCGAGCCAGAACTCCAAGATAACTCACAAACTTTGGCTGATCTTTCTCTACTGGTCGACCCTCCTCATCATATTGAACGACTATTCGTATACCGACACTCTTATTTTTTATAATCTCGGATAGAGTTGTGGAACCTCTACCCTTCCTTTTTTTACCCTGTGAATCCCTTGGTGAAGCTGGTGCATCCTCTTCATTATTAGCTTGGTTATTAGAGGAATCTGCTTGACCGACCGGGTGAATTAAAATAAAGACGCGTCCCAAGCGTAGGACTCTCGACCAGTGTAGCACAATATCCGGAAGTACCGGAGTCGAACCACAGAGACGGACGGACGGTGCTTATTCAAAAGCGTTGAATTCTAGTTTAACTTGGCTCTTAGATAGCCACCTTTTGTTCAATGAGGTTGATTTACTAACTAAATTACCAAACTGAATTGATTAAATAAGGATTTAAAAGGGAGAGTACAGCCGTGGGAATCCAGCGTCCGCAACTAGCCTAACCAATGTTTACTCGGGCCACAATTATTCAATTTGTTGATTTTAGAATAGGAAAAAGGATCCCTAACGAATGCACACCACCTGTCGCCAGTTTCCGTGCGCATTCGAATTCTGGCAATGCCTGGGTTTTGTTTGTTAGAAGAGTTTTCGTCTTCTAAAATTGCTTAAAGATTAAATTAATTCAAACCCGAGGTGAAAACATTAATTAAATTAGCCACGAGACGCCTTCCCCCCGAAGCCGCACTCTACAAAATTACTCACTCATGACTTTATTAAACGCAACAATGATTTTATCCCTAGATCTAAACATGCTTCAAACAATTGAAATAGAAATAAAAACACGATACCACAAACTTACGGAAAAGCAACGGATTCGATTACCAAAGAAGAATAGGAATTTAAAGCTGCAAAACTTGAAGAACTGAGATTAAAACTTGAATCTGCAATAAGAACTTAGAAAACAGCAGCCAAAAGTTAATTGAAAACGTAAGTTATGGAATGTGTTACACTAATTTCGAGTTAAAACGCGGTTTTTATAGTAATCCCTTTTAACAAACAATTAAAATCCTAAAATAAATCGGAATCGGACCCGCAACGACCCAAAACGATGCCGTTCTATAGCCTATTAAGCCCTCGGTATCGCTACACCAAAAAGGGTGTAGCGCTCGCGAACCCTTTAGCTATTTTAGATCCCGTTGACCGTTGCGGCGTTGACCCCTTTAGCCTCAAAGGTAGCGCTACACCATTTTCCATGTAGCGCTCTCTAACTCTCTGTCCACTTCGTGCAACATGCTATGCCACGTCTGAGCGCTATATCACTTCCCATGTAGCGCTCACGAAGATTCTGTTTATTTCCTCATGAATTTCACTTCAACACTTAGTCTCCATAGCCCTTCTCGCTCTCAAGCTCCATCACGGCCTTTCCGGATACCTCTCATTAGCGCCAAAACATCTCAATTTCCTGCAAATTAAGCACAAACACAAAATCCAACCACATGCACGCATTAAATAGAAAATGAGAATTAAATGCACGTCTAACGCGCTAATTTCCCTACTTAGGCGCTAAAATTCATGAATTCCGCGCGCCTATCAGAATCCATCCTGTATCAAAATGTTACAAAAAAATAGACCTCACAAGTGAAATAATACATTGAGTTAGATCGTTTTTTCTAAAGGGGTAAAAACAATATTCCCCTACTCAATTGACTCTTCTTTCTCTTCTTAATTCTCACGCATCACTGGTAGGAAAATTTTAGAAGCATAAGGTGGCAAATTAATATTGGGAGTGTCTTTAGAAATGACCAATCCACTAGTCATGTTATATTTCTGAACAACTCTTGAAAGACACAATGTCACCACTCAAGTACGAATACATTTGAAAAGGTTTGCCAAAAAAACCATAAGTTAGACAAAAATAATAAAGAAAAATAGTTGTGCTTACCCAAGAAGTGTATTTGGATCGAATGGAGTTCTTCAACAGCAGTGAGCACCTGGATTTCTCTTCCAACTAACACAACAAAGATAGAAATAAGTTATTCACTAATCGCTACTTCAGGAAAATTAAAGTTGAATCGGTTAACTTGGTTCAATCAAAACAGAGAGATTAATTAGTGGGTCATTAATTCAACTTCAACCCCATTCATGAAATTTGAATCAACAATTCAGGACTTTATGGGTTGATAAAGGCCATTACTCTTTCTGTCCTCAACTCTAGATAGGAATTAGTACAAGCTTTCCCTGTCGTCAACTCTATTCGCTACGTTGATTGACACCATTATCTCTTTTGTTTTTGAGATGATTTTGCTAGATGCTTTATCTTATACCTGTACGTGCAACTATAGTGGAGCCAACTAACTAGTATTCATTTTCTCTCTATATATTCTCACGAAGTTGAAGTTTTATTTTATCTGGCAAAGAAAATTTCATTATATGGAATGTGAAGTTGGGGGGTGTCGAGTAGCGACCACAATGGAGTGGCCTGTTGTGTCAATCTATGGCTCAATTACAAAGTGTAGATTGACACAAGCATATTATCAAACACCGGTAATGCGAATGGATACTCACATTTATGATTGTACAGAACATAGATTGACACGAGCATATTATCAAACACCTGCAATGCGAATGAATACTCACTTAGATAATTGATCTTGACAATCGAGACGAGACCTCTGCGAGTAACTCAATCAACACACCCAAAAAAAAAAAACGCAATCAACACTGAAACAAATTGTGAACCGTGTAAATAGCACCCATACATTCTACAATAAAAAAATTAGACAAAAAGTTGTGTTAATTGTCTAAACAAAGGCATGGCATGGGTCTGTATACCTGTTTGATTTCGAGTCAATCGGTGACCAAAGCAATGGCGAAGCAAATGGCCGGTGACCAAGATCAATCAACGGCAAATATCACAGCCGCCACCACACAATGTCAAACGCCTCCTTGACTACTACTAAAGATATCGGCCTTGCTTGTGGAAGTAATGGGATCTGTTCTGAAAAAGAGGTTTAGAGTGAGAGCAAGTTAGTACCAAATCGGAGAGAGAGAGAGAGAGAGAGAGAGAGAGAGAGAACGTGGATGCGAAGAGGTTTTATCTCGCGGGTTTATTTTGGGTGGGATTAATTAGATTGAGGTATTAATTTGGGCGGGATTAATTAGGTTGAGGTACCGCGCTCCGCATAAGGCGCCGTCTCCTAAAAACAAATTTTTATTTTTGCAATATCACTTATAAGAAGAAACTGACATTAAAATGAAAAAATAATTATGTCAGTTTTTTAAAAAGTGACATCATAAATATATTAGATCACGCTTTAGGAGAAATTGACATTAAAAAGAAATAATAGTTATGTCAGTTTTTTAGAAATTGACATCATAAATATATTAGATCACACTTTAAGAGAAACTGACATTAAAAAGAAATAATAGTTATGTCAGTTTTTTAGAAAGTGACATTATAAATATATTAGATCAGTTTTTTAGATTACTGACATTATTTACTTATTGTAATCTTTTTAATTACAGTTTTTTCAAAAAGCGACATCTTTTCACTTTTTCAGGCGTAATGTTTTACAATTATTATAGTAGTTTGGGTTGTTACTACGAATCTCATCCCCATGGGATTAAGGAAAATCGGTGTAAAAATTCACATCAATCTCAATCCCAATCCTAATTCTAGCCAAAACAAATATGTTATTTACAATCTTACAATCAAATCCTGTGTAAAACAAATATAAATAAATGATTTATCCCCTCATTAATAATCCCACCTCATTCTCAATCACAATCCTAATCCCACTTCATTATGAATCCCTCCGAAACGAAATTTGCAATCAAACACGCCCTTAAAGTAATCTTGTCCTGCGGCATTGAATTCTCGTAGTAATTCACTTGGTAATTCTTGTTTTAATTTTTTTTTTTGAACCAGAAAAAAAATTACTACCGAAAAAATCACTTGGTACGAGTAAATTTTTTTTTTAATTCTTCTTTTAATTTGGAGTACGTACAATAAGACTGTAGACTTTCAATTGGAGCATCTCCATTGTAATAATAAGCAAGTGGGTGTACATAAGCAAATTTAACAACAATGTTCAAAAAATACCTCATATTGTAATAAGTAAAGTTACAAATCTTTTAGCAAATAACCAAATTCCATGCACCTATTCCATAACCAAACTTAACAACTTTTACCAATAACCAAAGGTAAATGATATTGGCACTCCATAAATTGATGTAGACACTCCAAAATTAGTGTAATTTCAAAGCCACTTTTCTTTATTTTTTGGAGTGCATGCATCAATTTTTGGAGTGCCAATATCATTTCTCTAACCAAAACTCAATAACCAAACTCAAAACTCAATAACTCAAAAATACTCCACATTGGAATCGTCTAATTGAGATGAATAATTTGATGTGGTCGGGTGCTTGATTGGAACTCGTTTGCAATTGGACAAATGTACATTGTGTATTGTGGGAGTTTTTTTTGGTTATGGATGCAAAAATAACCAATGTAGATATAGAAATTGTTAAATTTGATTATGAATTAAATGAATAATCAAATGCTGATGTGGCACATTTTGATTATTAATTTTGATTATTACCATTGCGGATGCTCTTAGATCTACAGTTGGCTGTGGGAATTAAATGACAAAGTAGGTTAAAGTCTCTCTAATATTTTCCTTTTAAAAGGAGAGAAGATATTTCCTTCTTTAAATCGATAGGATACAGTTGCATTATCAAATAGAAACAACGGCCAGGTCCAATTCAGTGGGGCCATACTAAATGTTTTTTTTTTTTTTGAAAGGCAAAAGAAAATTTATTAATATTTGAAATTGTTTTAAAGATTAACGGGAGCAAGGAATATTGTGTTGTGGGTTCTAGAATATTGTGTACAAGTCCTTACGCTATTATGATTTCCTAAAACAAATGCTTGTGCGGGTTGTGGGTTCTAGAATATTGTGTTCGGAAAAACTTAA